>JAECUM010002247.1:0-77431 GCA_016617855.1 Megalonaias nervosa
CTCCCAATTTCACCATTAAACATGTTTTGGCCTACATCCATAAAATTTCATTGCTGACCACTGTGTGTTCCCACCCCCCCCCAAAAAAAAATTTCTGTTGGCACTTCTGGCGCTTCCTTTGAGGATTTCACCCTTATTGGACCTGGAAGATCGGTCAGTACTTACTGAAACCAGCACTTAAAAAATACAGCGTAAAAACCTCCCTATTTTCTGTCCCAATCTCACTATTTTATTTGTTATTCTCCTCACTTGGCTTTTGAAAAGTTGACAGGTATGCCGGACTCCAATTTCCACAAGCCCAAAATTTCCCTCTTTTTTATAGTGTCACACACCAATGCAATAGCTACAGTTCGAATGTAAATTTAATTAAAAAAAATGAATTGCACTTGAACCCTATTCCCTTAACTGAAATGATCATGCTTTGCATTATATATATATATATATATATATATATATATATATATATATATATATATATATATATATATATATATATATATATATATAGATATGCAGTAAAATCCGACTTCAAACAAATGTTGCTGCTGTTCGCAAACTTGTCAAAAATACAATACATAGCAGCTTAAACATTCTCATTCAAGGCAATATTATGTAATAACTTTTGTTCTTGTACATGCATCTGTCATTCTCTTTGATTTACTTATAATGGGTAGTTCCACTTCCTGATCCTACGTATGCAAATTAGCACATTGGGTTCATCCACATCTCACTAGCTGTTGTTAATGTAAAACTTGGATTTTATACCTGACCTTTTTTCATTTAATTGTGGCTGTTTGAACTGCCTAAGGGAGAGTTTTATATCAGTTCCAATCATTACGGATTACTGTTTATACATGCTACGTGTAACAGGCATAGACTGAAAGTTTTTTGGTTTTTGTTATAGTTTTGTTGTTGGTTTTTTTTCAAGATTACTAAAAATTTTGTTTTCTTGAAACATGACTGTGTCAGGGTGTTTGGGAGTACAAAATCATATTTTTAGCAAAGCTTCCATTTGATTAAAATCAGAGCGCAATTTCAGATAAGACAGTGGTAATCTGATTTAGATTGCACCATGTTATAGCATGTATGTCAACATCTTGGAAGTAAATCTACTCATTTAATCAGTTTGATCAAAGTTTCATCAGGCAAACTATATTTTTTTTTCCGACAAGCCCAACGGGCACCTCACTTGGAATACAAGATTGGCCTGAACTAAAATTAGATGGGCCCCAGGCATTGGGTTGTTGGATTTTTTTAGCTCTGCTATTAGAGCGTTTGGCTATTGAGAGAAAAAATACAACGTGCAAGCCAGTTTTTTTTTTCAATAGTATTTAAATGATTTCAGTGTTTGGTATAGTGCTTTGCAGCTAAAATAGATTAAGTGGAAGACATGGGATTGATTCCACATCACTCGATCAATCAATAAAATGATGGCTGTTAAATTTATATTTCTCTAACATGATGTAATGACTTTATGCAAATAAAAGACCTATTAGTAGCAGTAATACCAAGTTTGATCTCGACATTTGTCTTAGATTGGTTTGGTGTTCTCTACTGCATATTATAGAATCCTCTACTTAAAACGAAACAGAAACTTAACAAAATGCTGATGGGTCAATTTCAAGTACATTTAGCACAATGAATCTTATTTTTTAAAAATTTCTAGATACTATGTAATTGGAATGTTCAGATGCATTGATTTGTTTATTTCTGTTGCAGTTCATGCAATATACTTTCTTAAGTATCATACGAAATTAAGTAATATTACACTCCATGCATTTAAAAGAATGATAACAGATGAAAGACGTCAAATAAAATCGCATTAATACTTGATTGATGTGAAACAATATTGCACAAGTTCTGATAGTTAACCCATGCATGAGCAGGGCCGGATTAGGTCAAGTGTTAGGCACTGGGGCTGGGTGGGTGGGTTAGTGTTTCCAAAATTTCAAAAGGGCCCTAACTGTCCTCGAAAGGGCACCAAAGCAAAAGTACATGTGTCTATTTTTTTACACAAAGTATGCATTATACCCAATAAATGTGCGAAAGAATGAAGCAATGATTAATATCAAGAGACAAGTGACTACATTTGTGTGTGTACTGTGTAGATATTTTTAGAGGTGGGGGGGCCTGATCCAGCCCTGACAAGTTCTTAGTAATATATTGTGCTATTTCTTTAACATTCAGTCATATGAGTATCGAGGGGTTATTTAAACTTGATATTTGTATTATAAAACGGATACCATGGAATTCCTTTTCTTATTTGAAATAAATTTATCTTGTGATGAATGAAATAACAAACAATCTCCCAGTCGAAAAGAACAATCTAGCCCATAAATTAAATGGCCTTGTAGTAAACATGTGGTTAAAATTGAACAAGTATGTCCAGCTTTGTAAATGGGTCATTGCATGGTTCATAACTTCATAATTTGCTCTTGTCTTTGTTGGTTTTATTTTTAAACAGAAGTGGCTGTTAACTGGAATTTAATTGTCTAAACCTAGGGGATTACTTTTCATGTTTAAACAGCAAGATAAATTGATGCTGTTCAAGAGAAGATCCAAATGGTGTGCCTCTCGTCAAGTCGTTGCATAAATTTGTTCAGATTTTGAATAAAGTAAAAGTGTAAACATATTGCAAAAGAAGTCGATCAATCTTCTCTGAATGTACAGAATATGAAGACTTTTTACTTTATTTTTGTATTGTCCCAATATATTTGATAGAAATTAAGATCACTTGATTCTTGAAATGGTATCTGATTGTAAATCACACATGACATCTGGATCTTTCCATGGGTGGTCCTCATTGGTTGACTATTCAAATGTCAATCAGTAAAGCTTCTGTTGTTAATGACTCAACCATAATTTGAGCTACATGTATTAAGCACAATGTGAGAAGTCATTCTTGCGATAGAAACGCACCTTTCTCAAGCTGAAATTTACATCTTCTGGTAACATTTTATAAGTGTTTACAATGGTCACTGCCTTGATTTCTGCTGAACATCCTCTGAAGCCAAGTCTTTACTAGGGAGAGACCATATAAATTTCTAAAGGGGTGGGGAATGCTTGAAAACTATTATCTTATTCTGATTTTTGTTGTATAGAAAAGGACCTATGCCATTCTTTGCTTTACTTGAAACAAATATATCTTGTGATGAATGAAATAATAATACCACAGTCGGAAATAATAATTTAGCCCCATAAAATTAAATGGCCAATCCCTTACAGTAAATATGCATTCAAGAATTTAACTAGTTGATAGTTGTGTACATATATTTAGTCTCAGTTCAATCAGTCATTAATACCGATCAGCCACTCTACATTGTAGATGCCATCAGTATGCCGGCCAAGGCACAGTGGTGATTTGTAAGTATTTGATTGCTCTGTTGAGAAGTGTTATCATGGAGCGAAAGTAGAGGGATTAAGATCCCCACCATGATGCATGGGGGTTCCAAAAATACATGTGAGCTGTACTATATTTAGCTAGAGCTGTTTCCATGACTCAACATGGCAGATCTCAACATATTGTACTACATGTTCCACCATCCACCCACCTCTAGGACTGCAGATAAGTATGTTGGCTTCTAAATTGCAGGAATATACATACAATGGGTCTGTTGTTGATGTCATGGCTAAAATAAATTAGAAACTCCTACCCACAACAAATTTAGATATTAGAACACGTGGGCTATTCTTGGCACATTTTTGATTGGGATATTAGCAGTGAAAGCAATGTGACTTGAGCCATCATTAATGAATAGATTATGCATCATGAATTTGTACATATTACACGATGAATGACATATTACACCACTGTTTACGACAGACTGGATTTTCAAACAGCTGCATTCCCTGACATATCTATGTACCCTCGGTTTGACCATTAGTGACACATTTGAATAATTTGTTTGGTTATCATGAATGCAGAAATGATTTTTATTGAAAACTTGTCCATCGGCTTTTCCATAATCTAATGTACTATTGGCTACAAAATTGTGCAGGGATGGGGTGGCAAGGTATTCATGATGTATGAGCTCATTTTTGACAAGATTTTATACATGTGAAAATATGAGAAACTGAAAATATATTGACTTGATCTTTCCAGAGTCCATATGGTGATGCAGTTGAACCAGAGAAAGCTCCTGAAGCAATCTCAAAGGCTGTTGCTAGTTTGCCACCAGAGCAAATGTTTGAACTGATGAAACAGATGAAGGTAACAAGGTTATAAAGTAATATTAACCTTTAAAAAGAGAAGCCATGGAGGCTTTGTTGTTATGGTGTCAGACTCGAAATGAGATTGTGCAGGTTAATTCCCAACATCAGATTAACTTGGATCAGCTACCATAATATGTCCTTGGGCAAAGCAGTTTACCTTACCTGCCTCAGCAAGATATAACGTTAAAAGTGTTGATGTGTTGATAGAAGCATATATATACACTTTTAAGGCCAGTGCCTTTGTGTCATTTGTGTTATTTTGCTTGAGATGACACAATTAAAATGTACATAATTTTTAATATAATCATTTTACTCTGACAATAACAAAATTAAGTCATATTTTTGTGAATTTCTGTTACCTAAAATTATTAACCATCTGTGTACATTTGCAGACTTGCCAACCCTCATGAATTTCACAACTCAAGATAGCAATTCACCGATTCACGCTGCATGCAAAAATCCCGAATTCCCGAATTTTCAGTTGGCTTAAATCATGAGTAAAATAAATTTTATCCCATTAAGTCAGAATAGCAGCAGTGGTCATTCGTACCCATAACAGTCCTGTATTGCTAGTCGCGATGTTAGTAGAACTATATTCAATTGTTACAGTTTGCCCTGTAGCAATCATTGTAAAGTATATAATCAATATTTAGAGCAGAAGTTTTACAAATACTCAAGAAGAAAACCAGGGTCCAACTGTTTGTTTGTTTTTTTTAAATGGTACATATATATATACTCGTAGCAACTGAATTTTTTTTAAAGAAACACCAAATGAAGACAGCTTTTTGGAGTGTAGGAAATTTTTAGCTACTGAAATATTAGCATGTATCGTAATTTGCTTGAGTTCATATTTGTCTGCGCATGCGCTGACACCACTAATCGTTGATCATTCGACGTTTCATCTCACGGATTAATACCATTTTTTAATTAAGCTACACAACAACAAAATGTTTTCACCTTCACGGAAAAAGATATGTATTCCACAAAAAGTGAAATATTGATTGGAGTACACCAAAAACTGGCCTTGCATTCAGCCATCAAACATTGATGCACATTATACTTTCTTGGTACAGTGTTATGCCACGAATTTTAGAATTGGGAATGTGCACAGAGGCTCATATCGTTGCTTACAATTTACCTGTCATACACGTAGTATATAATAATATTATATAGTACATGTATGACAGATAAATTGTAAGCAATGATACAAGCCCCTGTGGGCATGTGGCAGAACAATGGGAAAAAGCACACAGCTTGCAAAAAGCACATAGATATTGGAAAAATGAAGAGCACTCAGCAAATTTCAGCTCGGGAGTACTTTAAGCCACCTATATTCAGATCCTGCAAGCTACCAGTGCTGAAGCATTGTTTGTGAGTTTTCTTGTTGAACATAACCTACCTTTCTCAGTTGGAGATAGCAGCAGTGACAGTGAAAGACTATTTCCTATTGTATGGAAAAATAAGACAAACTTTAGTGCATCCTTAGGTGCTGAAATTTGCAACAATTTTAGTCACCAAGATTAAACAGCAGGCAAGAAGCCTGAACTGTTTTGAGAAAGATTATTTACCTTAGCCTAATTTAGGAAGTTCAAGACTGCCACAGCATCATATCATGACAAATAGTGTGAAGTTTGTGTATATCAGTAAATTTGGCTGCAAATAAATTTGTACTTGTAATCAGTGTAAATAATGTGTTAGTTTTATTTGGGGATTTTCATATAATGCAATACTGACCATCCAAGTATTTTTCACTAATTGTATTAAAAATTCTCTAATTTTTATCCCTCTTTTCACTAATTGTGAGTCGGGAGGTTGGCAGCTCTGCATTTGTGTGAAAATCAAGTTTCTGGCAAGATCAGTGCAATCTACCCAGAACTAATAACTAATCTTGTGTCTTGTAGATCTGCATGTGGATTATGTTTATGAAAGTTGCTTCAAGGTTAATGCTTTACCACATGATTGGGTGTATATATTGGCATTTTTGATTGGTTGTTTTTGTGTCAATAGCCAATGGCAGACTTCTTTAATAGAACTAATGAGAATGGCCATATAGCAGTTGTTGGCAACAAAACAGAGTGTGTCAAAATACCCTTATAGATAGAAATATTTTATGCAAACTAACATATATCTCCATATGAACCCCTCTTTTACATGATCCATCAAAAAATCCATTTATGTATCTTGACCACATTTAGCATTTACTGCATTGTTTTCTGTTGCCCCATGCCTCACAGATAAGAAAATGACTGCTGCTTTATACTACAGACAGGCCATCTGGACCCCTGTAAATGAAATCCTGGCTGTAACATTGCATGTATTACATCAATTTGTTCCTATCATGCTTTCATATGACTTAGATTTTGCCTAATCTTTGTCATTTAATTATAAATTTGTTTCTGTTTTTGTATGCATAGTTCATTTATTCTTTGACATAATTTAGAATAAATGAGATGTAGGAATACCTGAACTGTGTATAGAGTTCATTGAATCCTTGACATTAGTTTCAGAGAGTAAAAAACCAGTTTCCTTTCTTTTCAGCTGTGTATTCAGAACAACCCAACAGAGGCACGCAACATGCTGCTTCAGAATCCACAACTTGCCTATGCTCTCTTACAAGCACAGATTGTCATGAAAATTGTTGATCCTCAAGTTGCCATGGTAAATGTTTTTTGGTAAACATACCTCAGTTTATGAAAATACTACTACAGTCCATATATATGCCACAAGTAATTTATATTTCCAGAGGTAAATATTTTATTTAGTACCATGTGGTGTCACCGGCATGAGCAGATGGCAGTACATCAGTATCTCTTTGAGTGTTGTACATTGTCTGTTTTACAAGGGCCCTCTCTGGAATGCACCTTGCCATCTTTAGGGACTACTTTGTATAGAAGTACTGTAGGTTTTACATGATTTATAGTAGCATGTACATTTTGAACATTTGCTTGTTATCATGAACCTACATTTTCTACTTTCAATACAAATATTATCTTAAATATGCAACTGAAGTGCTTAAAAATGCCTTCTCTCATAGAGAGGGTGTCTACAGAAAAGACTATCATACCTAAAATGCCCTGATAGGCAACCAGCATCCTACACTGACTAGTTGTCAGGGGCAACAGTCTTTTCTTAAGATGGTAGTATTGTTAATAATGTCAAAATTGTATGTTAAAGTTTTTATTGTGATAAAGCCATACTTGATAGCACAGTGCCCATTATCCAGCTTGTGTTTTCATTTGGACTTCCACCTTATCCTCAGAAAATTTAAAAACTCTGTTAGTCTTGTTCAGCTAGACACTTGCATTGCTCCATCAGATCTCCACCATATGACAGCTTTGCTACAATGCTTCATTGATCTCCGATACGAATAGAATGCACTTTTATTTAAACTTTTTTGCAAGCAAGACTTGAAAGATATTTCCTGCTGTTTCAGAATGTATCTAATTTCACATAAAATACAGCCATGTAAATTTGACACTGTCATCAGGTTATGTGAAATGAAAATACATGTATTAATTACAAAATAGAATTATTTGCTTGAAAAAGGTTCGAGATGAGGCACATGTTTCACTTAAATGTGGCTTATTTTCTCTTACAAGTCAGATACAACTACAAACAATATCGACCATGATCTGCCATCGCATAATGCATAATCAGGGTTGCTGTGTTGTTTTACTGATTACTTGTAATAAACTGCATAGACCTAGATCTGTATGTGCAGTTGTAATGACAGATCTGGGTCTTTGCAATTTGAAGTTGGATCATGACTTGTACATACAGTAATTTATTACCCTGATTGAATGTATCAGCACAAAATAAATTATCAGAAAATTAAATGTTAGCATGATTTACCTGGAAGCAGCTTTAAAAATACAAGTAATAATATAATCCATCTTAATTCAATGAGCACAATGTAATGGCAGTTTTTTAGCTCTAGGGGACGGTCTTCCTCCTTTGTTTATCTTCATAAATATCGAAGTGTACCATTTCAGTTATATTAAATGTACAGTAATCTGGTTTTCAGAATATTGATTTAAGCATAGGTTCAGTCTTTCATATTTGGATCAATTTATAAAACTGAGGCCATGAATGTTTTTGCTATAAATATACTGAAATTGACCACTTTAGAATTGTAAAAGTTTTCCTTCAGGCCATGCTTCACAGAGACACCCATCAGATTCCACCATCTAGTGGCCCAGCTTCAGGTGTACCCTCTTCTCAGCCAAATCCTTTACAGGTATGGTATTCCCTCTCTGTGTCTGTCTCTGTCTCTCACTCTCTCTCTACACTTATGTATATATATGTATATATTAATTACTCTCCTTGCAGTGAACCCCTCCCTCTCTGTCTGCAGTATTATACAGTCATTGACAAACACATATTAAAGCAAGTGAAATTAGTTAATTAAAGAAAGAAATTTGTCAGTAAAGTTGATAAAAATATATAATTATATTTATTGTTTGGACTTAAATATATATCAGTACTTTGTTAAATCAGAAAAAAATTAATCTGATGATTTCTGGCCTCAATGCAGCAGTGGATCTCTTGATCCTGGGTTGCCTGTACATGAGACCTTTGCAAATGTGTTGTTGTGCCAGTGGCAACAAAAGTTTTGCATACAGGAACAGGCATTCATACCCCCCAATTATACAAGGACACGTCATAGCAAATAAGAGAACATGACTTGGCTTATGGCAGACATTCCCTTCCAGGTAAAGCCTCAGAGAAACATGATTTATACAGATGCCAGCATGGAAGGCTGGGGTGCCTACCTCCTGTCATTATTTCAGGAAACCAGCAGGTTGTGGCCTCCTCAGGACCAACTTTTTCATAAAGGCCATAGTAACTGCATTTCAGTGATGTCTGGACCATCTTTCTTGCTTCAGTCCTCTTATATTTTGAAATATTACACAAGTACAGCACAGCCAGTAGCAAGTACCTTTTAAAGCAAGTACAGTTTATTTAATCTGAGGGTGTTACAGAATTAGCCATGTCAGTGTTTATGATTTTTCCTATGCATCCAGTCCTTATTTTAAAAATGAGGTAATTTTTGTCATAGCTGTAAACCTTTCTAGCATTGTCAGAGCGTATCTGACTTTTAAGGACCCATTGGAGGTTTACTCTCCTATGCATTGATCTAGTCAGTATAACATCTTCTGAGAGACAGATCCACGTGTGACATTTCCATTTTTCAAACTTTGGTTATGTTTTTTTCCAACCGATTAACCAGCAAAATTACAGCTTTTATACTGATTTGCAATTAATGTATCCAAACCTTTGCAAAGAACATGCCATAAAAAGGAACATTCTGTACAAAAATAAAACAGACAGTTGAGTGTGATGACATTCTTAGCATCTTAACATTCTCAGAATGAAATGGAAGGAATTACCTGTCTATTTATTTAACAATAAATAACTACGTCAGTATTAGCCAGTGAACATTTTTTGAATTAATCATTTGGATATAGTAAAGGTCATGCAAAGGTCAGCATCCAGATTCTTAAATATCAGTGCCTGATTATATAGGCACACATGTTACAAGTTTATCAGAAGTTGTAATTTTGCATTTAAATGTATATTTTGTATTCCTCCATAAACGCAATTCCCCCAAAAATGACACCAGATCAGTACAATTTTTTGTTATCTGTATTGGTCACCTTTCAAAAGCAATAGCAAAGAGAGCTTTCTAGTCAGAGAGCATGTTTTGAATTTCATAATATTAAATATAGTATAAAAGAGCCTTCAACATAACTAATATTTCTCTATCAAAAGGGTCAACACTACCCAGATTCTGATGTCAGTAAATGACAATTGGTAGGTATGTGCAATTTTGTGTAATAAAAGTTAATTATAGTAGATAACATATAGACTGGAATTTTTGTATCATGAAGAATCAGACCTAATCAGTATTCTCTTATCATTTATACAATGGTCCCTCACAAAAAAATCTCAGTATTCATGTACCTTTGTCCCTTATGTAACACAGACATGGTAACTGGAATCCATTAAATTTGCTTGAGTTAAATGTTGCTGAATCCATTTCACTTCATTTGTATTCTTGCATGATGAAAATCAATCATTTTGTGGTTTCATATCATGAATTATCAGCTATTTATGCTTGTATGCACAAATACACCATGGTTACATAGCCATGATTGGAATATATACTTCATTATATGGTGACTTTAACAAGCTCAAAAAATTCCCATTTCCTGCTGCTCAGGGAATGTGAATTTTCATACAGGCCAGCAGATAAAATTTCCTGTTGGGAGAGATGAAATATAATACTATCTATTAGGTAACTTCCCAGATTTTTGGCTTTGCACAAGGACTTGCATGAAACATGGAGTGGTTTTATATAATGTGCTATTTGAGATGAAATGAATATTATAAGCTTGTAATCTTGTAAGCATAGACTCCCCATTTCCTTATGATGCTTATGCAGAGAAACAGTATTGAAAAGTGGAGTACCATATATAATCGCGTATAAGATGAGTCCAACTGCAAACTGCACAGGTTCAGATTTGCCTTCACATAATACACTGACAGATCTGGGTCTCCGCAGTTTGTTAGGAGTAATCAGTAGAACAAACAACATAGACTTGATCTGCAGGCATATTATGCTACAGCAGATAAAGGTCTTTGTTGTTTGCAGTTTTAACTCAACTTGTAAGCAAGTATATAAAATAAAAATCATACTTTTTGTGCCCATGCGGAGGTTACCTTTCAAAGAAATTTCAAAGGCCTGCTCTGTTTTAATGTAGTATACTTTAATGGCTCCTGTGAGCCACTTTACTATTGATGACATAGTGTTACTAATGTCTACGAGTCTCACCATGTCATGTCCACCACAGATTTTGTTTCTACTCCATAACTGTTGAAGGACTTAATGGATTTAAATAAAATTTACTATGAAGTTTTAACCCAAGAAAACCTAGTCAAGTTTGATTTGTACTGTTCTCTGAAGAAAAAAATTGTGAAATTTTTGCCCTTGTTGAACTTTGAACTATAGCCCATTAATTGCCCTTGTTGAATCTGTGGCATACAGACATATTTCTGTTCTCAAGTTTAAGTAATAAGCCTTGAAGGACTGTGGCCAAAATGGTATTTGTTAAACTTTATTACATGTGCAACCATTTAGTGTGTGAAAGTAATTGTTATTTGCAGAGTTATGACAGGCAGCAGATTTTTAAGTTTAGTGGTATAAATGGATTTTCTTATATTTGTCTATTTCAGAATCAACCTATTATGCCACCAACTTCGATGGGACCAGGTAAGTGTACTGATTACGAGGGATTTTGATTGATTTTCAATGGTACTTTAAAGGTCTTTATTTGGCTATGTCATACCAAAGAAAGGTTAGGCAAGTACCTTCCTCAAAGACACAATGAAATGGCTAGCCTCTATTGATGAACTGCAACCCTTGGATTACAAGACTTACAGTGCAAACAGAGTCACTATGGCTCCCCTCATACAAGGAAATCTGTACATGGTGTGACATAATACATCACTTTAGCACAGTGATGACATGGAATTCACAGGCATTCAAATTCTTTGTTAAATTTTGTGCTCAAGTTCTTTCAAGTCTGATTTGCATGGGGGGTTGGAGGGGGTAAATGCATAATTGCATAGGTCACAGGTGAGATGGCAAATTCTATGCAACCCTTGTTTTGAAGAGAAATGTGACACCTGGGCACAAAAAGTATGATTTTTATTTTATATACTTGCTTCCAAGTTGAGTTAAAACTGCAAACAACAAAGACCGTGAGTTACAGATAGGATAAAATTCACAATGCAGTGTGGAATTAAACTATAATAACTTCAGGATTCATAAATATTAAAAGTATCTCGGTATTGCTATTTCAGATTACCAGCAATAGGGAAATTGCATTATTAATGCTAAATGTTTTCTCCACATTTTTTGGGCAGAGAGATACATAGATGCATATGTATTCCACCTCATTTTTCATCTTACACCTCATGATCAAAATAAAATATGGCCCGAAATATATGAGAGAAAGAGAGAGATTCCAGCTTTTCGTGTTTTTTTACCTTATTGCCTCTGTTTAGCTGAAGCTTTTGTCAAAGAGAAAACATTAATAAATTAAATAGTAAATGTAAACTATGAAAATACATACCATACTCCTTCAGGGTTTAAATGTTCACAATAGTTATATCCAGTTATATCCATATAGACTCCATTTAGGTTAAATCCCAAGAATGACCATTTTGCATGCTGTCTAATTTTCTTTGCAAGTTTAACAACCTCTCCATTTCCAGCAAATAAGATTTTTTTTTAAAGTGCATGTACTTCTACTGTACTTAGGCGGCAATTGTTTTTGATCTTTGCTCATATTATTTGTTACTTTAAATTGCTGTCAGCCCTATCGGCAAGTTCAAAAGATGTCACTGGCTGAGAAATTTACATGAGTAACCACCAGGCATTTCCTTTCATGACATGGAATTGTATTCATAATACCCATGGGTAGCCCCATTTCCCTGTTTGTAGCCTCACTAATCTGATCTGGTCTGCCGAATCTTGACCTCAAACAAGTGTTAGATTAAGAAAACCTGACCACAGCTGTAGCATATTTAATTAGCATGTAAATATCACTACAAAACCATGTAATTATTGGACATGGGAAGTGTTAACTAAAACTTGAAGGAATTGCTTGCCTAGTGGTGTTAATTGATAATGGAATATGGTACTGCACTTTTGTACACCGTAAGATAACAGACATCAAGTAAGTGAACAATACTATACAGATTACCATACAATCTCTCTTTCTCTCTATCTCTCTCTCTCTCTTTCTCTCTCATAATGGGGCATAAGTTTTATTTGATCATGAGGAGCAGTAAGAAAATTGTGATGGAAAATCTGTCATTGTCATGGTTATTTATCTTCTGACTTGTCAATTCTAACGCACATATATCAATTTTAAACATCGTATATTACAAACAACATATATTACTAATGCATGCTGCTTTAGTACAATTACATCTGATGTATGTTAATTTTAATACTGACCCTTGTTTAAAATCCTTTTTTTTTTCATACATGATCTTTTCCCCAAATGAAATATTATTTTACACATTATTTTTCATACTTTTGGAGAATTTTTTTCCATGCATAAAAGTATGTGACATATACAGCGATTCAGATGCCAAAATCCATATATAAGTCAATTCGGAGTATAAGACAAAGCTAAGATTTTCTGGGCAAAAAGTATCATCTTATAGGCCAGCAAATATGGTAGTATAGGTGAGACAACTTGTTGTGGTTCATAATGGTATCTGTGAAGAAGCATTTTGTTGAATAATGACATTTAGAGTTGAATAATGGCATATATATATATATATATATATATATATATATATATATATATATATATATATATATATATATGGAACTATGTGTAATATATAATTCTCTTACTTTTTTGCAACAGGAGGCCCAGGGCCAATGTCGATGCCTAGTGGAGTCCAGCCCCCACAACAGATGGGTCCAGGGCCTGGCATGGGGCCACCTATGATGGGAGGCCCTCAGAGGGGATCTCTTTTGGGTGAGATACCTTCTTTTATTTGTAATCCATCCATTTAGTTCCATTGATTATCAAAAGCACATAATATTAATGCATGGTAAAAGACATGGATGACATAGACATGTGATGCACATTAAACTTAGACACAAAATCACACTGTTAATTTTATTGATTTTATGTATTTCCACAACACAGTCACTCTGCTGATTGCACATTTTGTATGGAGCAGGTCTGCTTTAAATTTAATTTTGAATTTTGACAAGTGTCTGTCTTCACAATGAACCTGTTGTCTGTCTTTGATTTTGGGAGAACCAAGCCTTTGTGTACCTTCATCAGCCCAGGCCAGACCTTCATGATTCCAGATTTATTTTAGTCAAGAAACTAAATATTTGATTAACTTGAAGCAAGGAAGAAACTGGGGGGAGGGGGGGGGCTAAAGGTCAAAGATCAAGGTCACTGACTGAAAGAAAAAAAATGGGTATTGCACATAAACATTATTTCTACATATACCTGGACTTAACTTTGGATGGCTGATACTCAGGATAAGAAAGAAGCCTATTTATTTTGCATTAAGAAGGTTAAAGTTCAGGGTCACTGTAACTTAGAGAAGAAAAATGGTTTCTGCACAATAATTTAGTTCTACGTCACAGGTCTGGACCAGGCGTTGTGAATGGCTTGCACTTGGGGTAAGGAAGAAGCCTATTGACGTTGGTGTCAAATGGTCACTGAATAAAGCAAGAAAATGGTTTCTGCACACAAATTTAAGTTATCCACATAGAGGACTCATAACCTGATTTGGGCATGTGTACCATTTGTTGCACTCTTCTTCTCTCTTTTTAAAATAAAATAGTGTACCTTGTCCCTTCTGTTTCAAGAAATGGTGCTTGAAGGCCTGAACATAATGTTTTTACTGTTCACTCAATGCAGGTCCAGGTCCAGGTCAGCTTCTCATGGGCGGCCCAGGTCCGAGGCCCGATATGGGGGGCCCAGGTCCAAGGCCATACATGGGCCCAGGCCCAAATCAGCCGAGACCAGATCTTCAGGATCCAAGATTGATGCAGGACCCACGTGGACCCCCAATTATGGGACCTCCAGCAAGTTTGGGTCCCCCTACTGGTATGGGCCCAGGCCCTCAGATTATGCAGAGGCCTTCGATGGTGGTAAGTTTGCTTATTATTATTATTTTCAGCTTATTTAGCCATTAGGAGAAAATCCACCAAACTTAGGCTTTTGATGGTGGTAAGTATGATTATTATTATTTTCAGCCTATTTAGCCATTAGGAGAAAATCCACCAAACTGAACTAAATATGAAATTCTTTTTGAATAGCTTAGTTTTGAAATCTCTTTAAAACTACTGACACCTCTGTCTGTGTGAGTTCGAGTCTCAGGCTCGGCTAACGTGGGCACATGAGAAAGCCTGCCAGTAGCTTCTCGTGGGTCGGTGGTTCTTCCTGGGGTTTTCCCGGGTTCTTCCTCCACCAATTATACTGGCCGCCATGTATAGCCTGTCTTGTGCTGAAAAATGGCGTTAAACCCTACAACAACAACAACAACAACAACAACATAAAACTACTGAATTTTGCCAACATTCTGAACATATCTCTTAAAAATTTGGGTCTTCAGAATTTTATAATTTTTTTTAAAATAAGGAAATTACAGTTGAAAGTTTGAGGGGCTTACAGCCTTTTTCAGTTGCCATGGAATTTCTCCTTCCTTGACACAGGCATTTTGAAAAGGAAACTTTGGATTTTTATGCAAAGCTGAACCAATAACTGCAGGAATTTGAGTTAGCCCAACCCAGCTGATGCTGATTGACAAACTTTTGGGCACAGAAGCAGCACAGACGTTATTTAGACACATGTTTACACTTCTTAAGTTTATGACAACACTGTTAGCCTAAATGTGCTGCTGTTTAATTCAAGGAGAAAGAGAGTCTTCATGAGCTTCTGTCATTTATTACCTCATATTGTTTCTTTGGTTTTGAGTTTCATAACAAAGGTCAGGATCACTGTGACTGAAATTTAAGTTCTTGACCTTGTACATTCATGATAGTTCTGGATGCCTTGCAGTTTAGGTATGGAAGAGGCCTATTTTAGGGTTGAAAAAGGTCAAAGGTTAGGGTCATTGTGGCTGAAAGGAAATGGGTTTTGCCAGTTAACTGGTTTGTTCTAGAGTTAGTTCCTTGACAGAATTTTGTGTCTAGCTTGCACCTTGGGCAGTAAGAAATTCTGTAGATTCTGAGGTCATAGTCATCACAAGTTGAATTTATAAATCATTGTTTAAGCACAGTAAGTTGATTTCTAGAGTGCATAGCTTGACCAAAGGACATTGGGACCAATTGGTCAGTATTTTTCCGAGTCAAGCATTCCTTACTAATGTCAACATAGAGGATTATTATACATGGAACAGGTGTATAATGCACCATTCAAGGTATTGTAAATTTATGAGATAATGACTATCTGCCACAGAGTCATTGGGTTACAAGGCAAGAAAAAGTATTGCTTACTTACCCCACAAATGTACATGTTAGAAACATACTGCTTAACAGGATCCATCACAGGGGCAATTTAGGCAAAATAGTCACCCCACTGACTGTCATTTCACACCTATATACAGAGAATGCAGAATTGTCAGCCTTCTTTTGAATTGACATCTTCAAGACCTTTTTTTGCCATTAAATGCTTTTGTATTCTAATTTCAGTAACTGCTATTACATATAAATTCTATTTAGAAAGCCACATAAAACAGTTGGAACATGTTATTTTGATACTGTTGGTTAACTTTTGTAAATTTATGATTTTGTTATATGGGCAGGGATGTATAATAATCTTCATCCATCCACCCATCCTTCCATCCAGCACTCATTAGCATAACTGGTCATAGGTTGGGATGGATTGCCTTAAAACTTGGTCAATATAATGGTCATCATCTGAAAGTGTTCTTAATCAACTTTGTTCATTCAACTTTTATTGAGTATAATGCCCTTTTTCTTGTGTAGCTGTGCATGATAAAATCTTGTTTGCACAACTAGTCCAACAATTTAACTTCTTAAGTGGTATGGTTGTGACCAAAAGATGTACATGTCATCAAGTCACTTTGCAGTTTTTGTGTTGTAGCAGTGTATGACACAATCTTGTTAATGCAAATAGTCCTACCTTTTTTGATGCATTGTCTTGAAACCTTATATTCATCACCTAACATGTGCATTTCAGCAACTCACTTTGCTTGTGCAATATTTTTTAGAGTTATTATTGTTTTTGTCTTGTAACAGTCTATGATACAACTTGGCCTGCAGTATTTGAAAGATGGCCATGAAACTTGGTAAATAGTATGGTCTTGACCTGAAAATGTGCAGATTGACAATCATAAGGGTTACATATGAACAAGTTGAGGTTTACTGTTAAATCCATAGACCAGGGCCACTAGTGGTTTTTTGTTTGAGGATTTTCAGTGAAAACGTAATTGTTAGCTACTTTAACACCTAGCCATATATGAAAATATCAGAATAATGGTTTGGCTTGCATTGACCAAACATAGTACGGAGTCATATATTTCACTGTATCTATCGCAGGTGGGGGTAAAATGGTCATAGAAATCAACCAAGGGAAGGTTGTCTCCTGTTTTCTAAAGATCAGTTTTTTTGCACTCAGTTCTAATCAAACTTTACAGCAATTCTGCATTATGGCAGCACCCTCTTTACTTGAAGGTCAAGAAATGAAGATTACTTGGGTTTAATTGATGATTTTGGTTTCTGTCAGATAATTTAAATTTACTGCTCAAATTTTCAAAGATAAAATGCTCTTTTTAGGGCAGCAGTATTTTGCTTACAGCTCCAAAGATGAAAGGTAAAGGTCATTAAAGACCAAAAATTATAATATTGGATTCTATACAGTGTTCTAGGTATTTCCTAAAGAAACAATGGTTTCTCCTTTGCCTTGAGCGGTTACTAGTGCTTAACTGCATTGACCATTCAGTCTAATCAAAATTCATTCTTACTGCATGAGAAGTACATTGTTTAGATCAAGGAATATCATGTGAATCAATGTGCAGATATTTCTTATTTCACATGTACTTGTAACTCCAGTCACGTTGACAGTGTAACTAAATGGTGTCAATATGTCAAATTTGAAAGCGAGGTAGTGGTTATTGTTAGGGTAGAGCATTGAAGAAATATCACTTGCTGGAGGGTGGGAAAAGTAGTTATGTTATTGCAGCAGAAATATAAGTCACCTTTTGTGCCAGTGTGCCAGCTTGGTCCAGGTATAGGTAGATATTTTCATCTATATTTGCCTGTGAATTAAAGCTGTCTCTGAAGAAAAAGTTTGCCTTGGAGAAAAGATATGAGTTGCATCCCTTTTGATAGGGTCATTTGATGTATAAAGTATGTCTGTAAAGGCAGGCGAAGTTTCACTCAATAGTCACAACAGTTAGTTATATATGGCTTCTTTTGATTTCTGTTTGTCACAGGCTTCTCACATAAGCTGGTTGTAGTTTGATATTGGCGAGTTGACCAACTGATTAATGTAGATATTGTTTTTTTTATACTGTGAACAAAGATTGGTGTTTATTTTAAAGTCATTGGTAATTTCATTTATAGGATGGATTAAAGTGAACAGGATACAGTAATCTTGTGTGGAACATAAATTTGGGAGAGAACAACATATACATGTATCTGTAATTATGAATTTATTTTACAGTGCACATAAAACAATCTCGATAATAATAATAATAATAATAATAATATTCTGTGCATGGTATTCGTTCAAGATCAATTTTAAAAGGTGAACCTCTGTACAGTGGTCACCTGTGTGCAATGACTGGTTTTATCCTTTCCCACAAGTGATCACTAATGACAGGTTTGACTGCATGAACAAGCTTGATATTTGGGTTACTTTTTTCTTGTATTTGTACACTATTAAACCATGTATAAGCATTCATATTGAGATGTAAGGATCACTGTATCAAAATAAATTGAACAGCAACCTACATCAAACAAACGTGGATTGTCTTCATCATCACTCAGTAATCATTATCCTGAGTGTTGCCAAAACAAATGTTTTCTTAATAAATCAGTGGTGAGCTTTATTGTCCTCTGATAGATGAATTTCTTGTTTTATGAAATTTATTTTCAACAATTTAGGGAGTTATCCCAGTGTAAATCTTACTATAGAGATTAAATTAAACATGGTTAATTTTGATTTTACTTTTTTAGTTTTTAGTGAGAATTTTTGAAGGCTTTTTACTGATAAAAGACTTTTTTTGTAGGGCCTACCAAATCTAGGTGGTCTAGCAAGTCTGGGCCAGCAGTCTGCGGGAATTTCAGCTCAGGACCAGGAAAAGGTTTGTAAATGATGAATCTTTTTGTCTTATCTTAATATGCATGGTGAGATAGAGTAGTCACTTTCCAGCCATGGCCTTATTATAAAAAATGTTACAGTTTTGCAGTAAAGTTTATGACAAGCGTACCAGTGTGGATGAGATACAAGATTTCTTCAGAATTTATTTCTTATAAATACTCTTTGTCTTTACTTAGCAGATATATTGGGAAATTTAGTGATATATGTGGATGTATGCAATCTTTTCAGGGCATATGGGACCTTATTTTGTCCACAGTAGTTATATTTCAGGGTTGTTAGTGTGCATAAAAATACTGGCAGGTTGCATGTTACAAAAATAACCACACCCAAAGGAACTGAGTGGTCCCCACATCAGTCATGAACATAAATATGTTTGCAAAAATTTAATTTCATTGCAGACATTAATGCTTTAAAAGTTGCACAGTTTTTGGTGGATAATTTCAATAACTGTCTGTCAGTTTGTATACATGAATACATGGACATTTGTGTATGCAATATTGTGCAGTGATAACACTGTCTTGGCACCTTTCTGGTTCCATGTTAAATACCCATTTCTAACATGTGTAAGGATAAGAAGCTGCTTCTGCAATAACAATGTTGTGGCAGGAGTTGGAGAGTTACCAGTTTCCTCCAGCAACAAGACCACATCTTCAACATTTTGGTCCAACCAGAACACCTGGAATTAGCTGTTGTAACTTTTATACAATGACATCAGATTATGTACTTTCAAATCTGGATAATAAGCTTGTTTATGAAATTATGTTTACATGGTAAATACCTGCCTTAAGGCAGTGTCATGTTTTGAAGTCCCTCCATCCATCTGTTACCAATTTAATTGATACACAACAGCTACTGTACTCCACAATCTTCAGTTACCAGACTTTGGGGATGCCTTACATTTAGGTATGAAAGAAGCATATCAGTTTTAGAGTTAAAAGGCCAAGGTCATTGTGATTAAACAAAGAAAAATGGTTTGTAAAACAATAAGATAAGTTCTATTTTATATACCTGAACCAAACTTTGTGGCTGGTTTGCACTTGGAGTAAGGAAGAAAGCTGGTGGTTTGGTGGTTCAGTAGGTCAAAGGTTACAGCCACTGATGGAAAAAAAAATAGCTTCCACACAGTAATGTAAGTTCAAGATCACATACCTTGACCAAATGCTTGTGAAGGGCTTTCACTTAGGGTATGGGAGATCCCTGATTGATTTTGGGGTCAAGTAGGCAATGAGAAGGGTCATTGTGGCTCAAAGAAAAATGGGTTTTCAGGGGTCAGTGAAAGATTCAGAGATATAGGGTCAATGGCTCCCTAGATAATTTTTAAAGGGGCCAGATCAGATTTTTGATGGGCCAAATTTTTATTGATGATTTTGTAATTGGATAAGTGCTTTTTGTAATTTCACACTTACAACAGAGATAGACCTGCTGCATAATAATAGGATGTCCATATTTACAAATTTTGACTTCAACTTGGACAAGATTCTTATCATGGTCATAGCAAGCCATAATGTGTGGACTGCCAACTTGATTACCACTCAAATTTCATTCCAACAGTGAATCTTAATTGTTTCTAGTGGTGGACTGGCTGAAAAGATGAAATCTTCTTAAGGCAATTTGAGTTAAGTAGTTTTGCTTTGATTGATTAATTTTGATTGCTTCTCCATGAAGTTATCAAAAGAATCATGAATCACCTCATAATGGTGTCTGTTTCATATGTTATGTTGTGTTCTGTAAAATTTCCATATATTGCCATGTTAATTACGAATTTGCAGACATAAGACAGCATAACCAGTCTAACTAAACTATCAGTCTCTGCAAGTGAAACAGTCATCTGTTTAATGCATATGACTGGTAAAGGGCCAAATTCTCAACCATGAACATGACAGGTAAAGGGCCAGATTCTCGACCAGGAACATGCCAGGTAAAGGATCATATTCTCACCAGGAACATGCCAGGTGCAGATGCCAAATTTAAGCTGAATATTGTGACACTATGACATGTTTGTGTCTTTCATATCTGACTTGGCCATTACAAAAAATTTGCAACCATTGGATCAGAAAGACAGTCTTTAGTAAGTTTCCTGACCAAACTTTGTGGATGCTTTGCACTTATGGTAGTAATGAAATTGATTGATTCTAGAGTGGTCATGGTAAGTATAATTATAAATTTAATTGTTTCTGCACAGTAAGTTCTGTTCAAAGTTACATATATTGACCAAATTCCAAAGTCATTGATACCTGTTGGTCATTAATCTCTGTAGTCAACTATGCCCTATAAGTAACATAGGGTAGGTGTATAATGTTAAAAAAAAAATGAACATATTTGCTTATTATCCATATTGTAGAAAACCTTACTTTAATCAATATTGCCTCTTTATCTACTTCAGGCTGCTCTGATTATGCAAGTGTTACAGCTGACAGACCAGCAGATTGCCATGTTGCCACCAGAACAGAGACAGAGTATTCTCATCTTGAAAGAGCAGATCTCAAAAAGTCAATAATTGACATTACATTGTCATCATTACATGTACATCTATCATGTAATTTGTCATTAATGTGTTCTTGAAAGAATATATTGCAGCCAAAAGTAATAGTTTGATACTGATATGCCAGATTGAGTTCATCATTTCTACATCTCTGTTTGTTCAAATAGACAGTTTTTATTTTTTTTAATGAGTTTGCATTTTTCAACTACCTTCTGGTTTAGTCTGATTATACTATTTTAAAAGAATCATGAGCCTAGTCAATTTAAAAGGTATTTAAAAAACATGACCCATCCCTCTCTTACGCACTGTCTTATAAAAGATTAGTGTACCTGTTATTCCTTGAATACTGAACACAGTGATTTTTATGTTAGCAAACAAGTAACCCAGCCATCATTTAACATGACTCCCTAATCAGATGCATAATATAACAGTAACTACAATACAAAGTGTTTTAGATCATAAATTGCATAAGTTTCATATTATTATTTTTCTCTCCATCATAGAAATGATTTAAACTTGGATTATTCCCAGTTGTTGGTTTGCAGCCTTTTTTTCCTAATTTTCTGTCAGTACTCTCTTACCTGCCAAAATGCATTTAAAAAGCCCTGATTAGATGGATTACTTTTAATATTTTGTTATACTCCCATGACATCACTTGCACTATAATTCTAAAGAAGAGTTGTGTATGGATTAAAACCTCAGTTTTGTACCTCATTTGGCTTTTTAGAATAGTTTAACTTTTATGGTCATAATCACTTTCTTTCATCCATTTTTTTCTGAAGTGTTGATAATATTGAGATTCTGTATATAGCTGTATCAATGAATAGCAGAATGAATGGTAGGAAAACAATTTAATGCAAAGTCTTAAGAACTTCGTGAAAATCATCACAGTCATTTAATTTTGAAGTGTGTTCATTAGAAATCAGTCAGTGATGTTATATTCATACAACCATATGGAGAAAAATAAATGTTACTTTTTAAGGAATCTTGTTCTGATTTTTAACTCACATAGCCAAGTGAGTTTATGGTATGGCCCAGCCTCCATTGTGCATCCATCAGCAATTACTATTTATAACTTCTCAAAACTCACTAAGTCAGTTTTAGCCAAACTTTACAGACAGCATCCTGGCATGAAAGCCTGTCATGTTTGTGCAAAAAATTCAAAATCTGCTAGTAAACATAGCCACCAATACTAAAACTTGAAAGAAACTTTAAATGAATTCTTCTCAAATCTTCCTAACAGAATTGGACCAAATTTGATAGAATCCTGCCAAAAAGGACTTTGAAATTTACACAAATGCTGCTAATCCACCATTAGTTATGGCCACTGTAAATAAAAGCAAAGAATTTTGTTTCAAAAACTGCTACACAGAATTTGATTAAATTGGACAGAAAGCATCTTGCCATAGATGACTTCAACATTTTTATGAACTAAGCTGATCTGCTATCAAATATGGCCACCATTACTATAAAAAAAGAAGACTTTCAGTGACTTCTCAAAAACAGCTCAATATAATTTGACCAAATTAGACAGCGTCCTGAGATAAAGACCTTTAAGATTTGTACAAATGATTCCTGATCTGCTGAATGTTCAAAATAAGGCCACTGTTACAAATAACAGAAAAACATTTAAAATGGCTTCTCAAACAGTGCTCAACAAAATTTGACCAAATTTGACAGAAAGCATCCTGGCACAACAGCTTTCAAATCTGTACAGATTATACTGATCCACCATCAAATATGATGACTGTTACTATAAACAGAAATCCAAACGACTTCTACAAGACCATTCGACAGAATTTGACCTGATTTGACAGAAAGCATCATAGCATGAAGCATTACATTTTTTACAAATGATGTCAATAATGCCTAGTGTTACTAAAAAGAGAAACCTTTCTTAATTTCTCAAAAATCACTTAACAGAATTTGACCAAATTTGACAGAATCCTTGACTTAAGACCTTTCAAATTTATACAGATGATGCTGATCAACCACCAAATATGACCACAATAAATGAAACTAGAAAAACATTAATAACTTTAAAAAACAAACAATTACTTAACAGAATTTGACCTACTTCGACACAAAGTGCTCTGGTACTGAGTTTAAAGTATTGGGCAAATGATGATTATGTGCCATCAGATTTGGATGAAGATACCTAAAATAGTGAAACAGTTTTCACAACTGATCAACAGTGTTGGAAAAAATTGTACAGAAGTGTCCTACTGACTCAGATTTCTTTCCTGTCTTCTCCAGCATTTGGTGATTAGACAGATGTTATACAATACGGCCATCTCAATATCACATGGGCCTCTTTTAGCTTACATTACCTTTAAGATTAATGGAGCTTATGGTTTTTTCACCATTGTCCCTAAACACTAATTACCACTCTAAAAGCCATATTTCTGATCTGCTTTTGGTTAAACTTGGAACATAAGATTATATTATCAAGATCTTGGAAGAGTTGCAAAATGAGATACATGCATATTAATAAGGTGATCTTGCATCAGATTGACTGACCTTGTTACACTTTGGAGACAATATCTCTTGTCCAGTTTTGATCATGCTCAATGTATAAGCATATATGATCAAGATCTCAGACAAAATTCATTATGTGTGAGATCCATGAATATTAGTGAGGTGATCTTGTGTCAGATTGAGTGACCTTGTTACACTTTGGAGACAATATTTCTTGTCCAGTTTTGATCATACTCGATGTATAAGCATGTATGATCAAGATCTCAGACAAAATCCATTACGTGTGAGATCCATGAATATTAGTGAGGTGATCTTGCGTCAGATTGAGTGACCTTGTTACACTTTGGAAACAATATTTCTTGTCCAGTTTTGATCATACTCGATGTATAAGCATGTATGATCAAGATCTCAGACAAAATCCATTATGTGTGAGATCATGAACATCAGGGAGGTGATCTTGCCTGACTATTCTTGATCAGATTGAGATCAGACTTAGTAAACAGGCTTATATTAACGAGATGTTAAATGAATTTTATTATGAGTGAGATCTGTGCATATTAATGAGGTAATCATGCATGTGATTGGCTGGGCTTGCCATTCACAAGGTAATATAGTTTACATGATTTACATCAAACTTGGTAAAGAGGTTAATACAGTATTCGTACGGTCTTTGAAGGTCTTTGACAGTTTGGGAAAAATGAGGTAGCATTTTCAAAGCCTTGAAAGTTTGGGAAAATCGAGCAGATTACCCTGAGGTCTTAAAAGTCTTTGGAAATTGAAATAAACCCAAACATTTTAATTTTTTTCCATAATCACAAATAAAATTTTCCAAGGTTGTTAGATTCAGATGTAGTCAAGTTTTCATGGTTTCTTTCTTTTGATGACCTGTTCCGTTTCATTGCCACCGCAATAACAAACGACCATTTGTTTGGCCATCCGAAGTTGGCCTTGGCGGCAACCTCAATAACACATGCACTCTTCATCAAAGCAAGCCGGCTACAATCTTCATTAAAAACAAAGACACCCTTCATCAAAGGAAATCAGCACCATAACTATTTTCAGCACGTTGTTTGTTTTCTAATTTTGTGGTGTTTGTTTTTTGTAATCATATCATTATATATGTTTTTAGGTGTTATCTAACGTTGTAAAGCGCTTAGAGCTTCTCAAGAGTAGGTGCTATACAAAGTCCTCATTATTACTATTATTATCGTTATAATCACAAATAAAATTGCCTAAGGTCGTTAGATTTGGATGTAGTTGGTTTTTCTGGCTTCTTTCTTTTGATGAATCGTTCATTTTGATTGGACAAGTCCATCAGCTTTGGACAATAGAATGGTTCATTACACTAATTCACAAATCTTCTTTAACAAGACTGTTCAGCCAGTTGCATTTTGGTTACATTGAACAAGTGCTCACTGTATGTAGAAAGTTTGCGAAAGTAACATAAGCTCGAGGATTCAAAATTTGTTCAGTTGATTTACGTCTTCATTTTTGTTTCACCTCGTGTTTAAAAATGCCAGGTCCCCGCTCTTTCAACGATATCTGGCTTGAAAAAGAGAAATACAAAGAATGGCTATAAAAGGATAAAACATGTAAATGAAAGGCATTTTGTACATTGTGTAAAAAGACTATCAACTTGGCTTCGATGGGAGAAGGAGCCCTTACAAGTCATGCCAAAGGTAAGATGCAAATTAGTACACAATAACTACACACTTTTTATTTAGTGGAACAAAGATGCAGAAGTATAAGCTATTGGTAGTTTTGGGCAAAATAACAATAACTCATAGCTATTGTGGTATAAAATAAGATATTGTTTAATTTGATGATTCGGGAGACATGGCAAATTGAAAAGAGGGCCCGTTTAAATTTACTTACACCATCGGTTTATTGAACACGTTTGAGGGGGAAAAAATTATTTTTGAAAATTTTGTTCTACATAATAATAATGTTCCTTGTTTTAATATAGAAATGAAAGTTGATCATCCATTTTAATAAATTCAATAAAGTGATATAACTGCTTTGATAATGCATCATCACTATTGACTTAAGATAAAATTCTTGGCTGATACTTGATAGTCTAGCAATGATAATTACTTCTGTTTTGTTTCTAAGATATAAGCACCAACATAATAAAAAATCTGCAAAACAAGTCACACCAGTAAGTAGATACTTTTCACAGCCAACAGCAGATGGCATGACGGGTACAAAGCAGCCTACCAAATCAGCTCTAGCAACTTCTACTTTAAAGACTAGTTTAAATACTTTTTGCACTAAATCTCAAGTACTATGGGCCGAAGTTCTCTGGACAATGAAATGTATTCACAGCCACTACAGCCTGAACTCATGCAAGGGCATCAACAATATTTTCAAAGCAATGTTTCCTGACAGTACAATTGCAGAAGAGTTTTCATGCAGTGAAAGCAAGGCAGCCTTATCTTGGTGTGTTTGGAATAATACCTTATTTTGCTAATCAGTTGTTGACGTAAGTGAGAGGCCAACTTGTATGTCCTTCTGTTTGATGAGACTCTGAACAAAGATATGGGACTGCAACAAAATCAGCACATATCACTTCTCAATTTCTTGGTCATGCTTTTGCTGAAGATCTGGTGGACAAGTTTGAGCCCATTTTGTCTGACCTAGGGTATAAGGGTCTTCTACGGCTGTCAATGGATGGACCAGCAGTTAATTGGAAATTGTATGACTTGATGCAGTCTCATATTTCACATTCAACACCCTTGAAAATGTTAGAAGTTGGTAGCTGTGGACTTCATGTTATGCATAATGCATTTTGCAGTGGCTGTGCAGCAGTACCATGGGATTTGGAAACTCTTCTGAGCAGTGTGTACCACCTATACCAGCAAGAAGACAAGATTTCATGGACATTACAATATCAACTGTATTTCCACTGAAGTATTGTAAATACAGGTACAAATTTTTGTTTGGTTTACTAGATGTCTATTTTACTTTTTTAATTCACTTCATTTCTTAAAGTTTTTTAATATAACTTACTTGGTATTGAAACAAAATTCAAGTTCCCATTGCTACCTTAATTATTTTCATTTTTTGTTTTATTTCAGTTTGTTTATTTTAATTCTTTTCTGTTTTAATCTAACCGAATATGATTTTCTTTGTTTCAGGTGGCTTGAGAATGTTGAACCAGCGGAGAGGGTAATTTTTCTTTTGCCTCATCTCACTGACTTTTGTTCAGCTGTGAAGAATAAAAAGATAACAGTACCAACCTGCAAGTCCTTTAAGTATGTTCTTCATGCTGTTGGGGATCCTTGGATTAAAGCTAAGCTGCAGTTCTTTGTAACTATTGCCAGAATTGCACAACCCTTTTTGGAGGCTTACCAAATGGATAAACCTATGCTTCCATTCCTTGCCACAGACCTGAGAGTTTTAGTGAAAGACCTCATGTCACGTTACATGAAACCTGAAATCATGTCCAAGGCAAAGTCTGTGACAGCATTAGTGAGCATCAGGTTTGATAAAGAGAATTTCCTTGATGCAGGAAAAGTTAATGTTGGCTTTTCAGCTTCATAAACATTGTTAAAGACAGGAGCTTCAGACAGGGATAGATTTGCTTTCAGAACAGCATGCAGAGACTTTATGATTGTAGTGGTAAAAAGCTGTTTGAGAAATCACCTCTGAAATATCCCTTGGTGAAAAACATGTCCTAGACTGATCCTAGACTTATGCAATCAGAGTCAGATAAGGAAAAGGGACAAGCAAAACTCCATAGGGTCCTCAGAATTATGTGTGAGGCAGGAAGAGAAGCAGAGTCCCGATGTGATTTAATATTGACTCAGTATGGAAAATTAGTGGATGAAGTTATCCACTCAGACAATCATCCCTTGAAATGCTTCAGTAGAACAGATGACAGCCCTGATGAAGTGTTTTATTCCGTCCTTTCCAAAAGAAAGAAATATGTTGAACCTTGGAATGTTCTCCAGAAAATGTTGTTGTCACATGGGCAGGCAACAGTGGAGAGAGGATTTTCTATCAACAAACAGGTATCTGTTGAGAACCTCAGCAGAGAAAGCCTCAAAGCTCAAAGGCTAATCATTGACACAATGAGAAAAGCAGGTGGACCCTTGGAAATCATTATTAGCAATGAAATGATGACATATGACTCCTCTGCAAGACATAAGTACCATGCCTATCTGCATAAGGAGAAAGCAGAGGAGGAGCATGGGGAGAAAATCAGAAAAGGAAAGAAACGCGAGTTAGCCATGGATGGAGTGGAAGAACTTAAAGCTAAAAAGAAGCGTCTCGAAGCTGACATTGCCAGCCTACATGCTTCCTCTGTTCAGAAGGCAGAAGAAGCAGAGTTAAAAGAACTCATTGTGCTTGTCACAGAGTCAAATGCTCTTAGGAGAAGAGCAGAGGAAAAGATGACAGTGGTGGCTTATCTTTCCAAAATGACTGAAGAGAAAAAACAGCAACTATAATAATGCATTTAAAGCAGTGCTGATGTCTATTAAGAAAACAGTTTATTTTGTATTAAATCTGATGCATAAGTTACATATTTCTGAAATAACAATGAATGTTAACCTATCTTCCAGATCATTATAAAGCAATTTTAGGAAATCAATTATAGTTTAATTTCACCATTAAACAATATTGTAGTTTTCTCATATAGCATAACATGTATACAAAATGTTAGTGAAAATAGGTCTTGGAAATCTATGTTTGTGGTCTTAGAAAGTTTGGGAAAAGTCTTTGAATTTATCATTCAGAATTCTGTATGAACCCTGTAATACAATGAAACCCTCGGTATACCTAGATCACACAAAGATCAAACTTTTTATTTGGTCCTGAACTTTCCTTCTTTAATATAATTTTTTCTCAGTTAATCAAATGCCATATACTCAGAAAACGGGAACAATATTCGTTACATTTACTTGATTATAGTAACAAATCATGTTTTTCACGTCTGTGACACTGTCAGTAAAATGAAATCCTCTCAAAACCGAAAATAAGTCCCAAGGGTTTTCAATTTTATGAAGTTTCATTGCAAAGATGCTAGATGAATTTTATTATGAGACCTATGCATAATAATGAGGCAGTTTTGCATCTACTTTTCTGTGCTTATTGCCATTCCAGACCTGCCAACCCTTATGATTTTGCCATAAGTCTTACGGAAATTACCCTCAAAATATGGACTAACAGAATTATGGCATAAATTAAGGAAATAGATTGTTTGCGGTAAAATCTGAATACTGGTCAGTCTGTGTTTGATTCTCATTTGGGTTTTATATTAGGTTCAGTCGAATTGGTCAGGTAAACCAGACTAACTTGACTGAAGTACCTCAGATGCATTAGACTGTCCATATTTTGTATTGCAAAATGTCTGCATGATCAGGCTATTGCTTATTTTCTTTAAAATGGTATCCAACAAGTGACATGTTAGGATAAAAGAGGCAATAAACATCTTAAAAATGTTTAATAGTGAGACAAATAAAAGGGAATATTCAGATTGTTGCTGAAAAAAGCAGAATGGCAACAATTACATTTAGTGGACATCATGTATTGATTAAGTGTAACATGGTTGGAAAGCTGATTGCCATTGCTATGGCCCATGCGAAATTCAAGAATTACACCAAGCTGAGAGATATCAAGAAGTTATTGAGCTCCATATGGTTTGGTACTGCAGTTTGTGAAACTACTGGAAGTAATTAAGGTTCAGCAAAATTTTACAAACTTTTTAAGTTCAATGCAATGTTTGCCATCACTGCATCAGTCATGAGTTACACTTCTGGACTTTTAAATGCATGTTTTCCAGCTTAACAACAGTGGCACATGAATTTTGTTACACCTTACTGAAATCTGGTCCAGCTTTTGGAAAAGAATCTACTGCTGTACTGTGAAGGTCTTGTTAGATCAGAATTACAAATATGGTCTTTTATAAAAATGTGCATGTTTGATTAATCAACAGATATTTCTCAGATAATCTTTTGTCTTATTTGCTGAGCTTGTTGTCACTCATGGAGTTTGAGATTCGATCTTAATTTGCTCATAGTTTATTAATAGGCTTTTTATCATTATACTCCTAGGTTCTATAATAAGTGAGGTGTGCATAATAATAATAGTAATAATAATTGTTTATATGATTTTCTGATCTTGTTACCTAATGAGACTATTTCTTTTCTGATTTTGATCAGTCTTGGTAAATAGGTTTATATCATTAAAATCTTAGGTGAATTTTGACTGTGAGTGAGATCACACTTATTAATTATGCCTTTATCTTTGGAAAGAAATTTTACCAGACTACAGTATTCTCACACTATTCTGTTTGAACCTCCCCCTCTGATTTTAAAAACAAGGCATCAAGGATATAAAAAATGCAGAAAACTTAGTCATTTCATTTATTGATTTATAAATTCTAACCTGATTGTCACCAGCAAGGCCCAAATACTGTCAACATGTTGGTGTTTCAAATCAAATGGGAGTTTCTTTAGCAACACAGTCACCATATTTGCTTGGGTCAGTCTATGTTTTCAAGCAAAAGATGTGCTGTAGATCACTGTCTTTTAAAATCTCAATAATTCCATACATTTTGGATTTATGTCTCTTTGAACACATGTATATCAGAGTTCCTCCTACTTCTTTATTCAATTTGATTAGAAATATTAAAACTAGACATTGCAAATATGGGACACAGATGATACAGTTTTTACTGAAATAGTCTATTATAGAAACCAGAAAGTACTTGAATTTGCTATTTTTAGATAACCAGCTTTTGTTTGTCACTCTATAGCCATGATGGTACAGATGTGCATTAAATGCAATACATACAGGTATATATACATGAGCTGGTTCATGTTTACATGGCTAGGGAATTCAGTTTGGTTTAAGTGAACAAATAATTTAACATACATTCATTTGTGTTAAGTATAATTTGTAATATTGTTCTGAATCCAAGCACAAATCAGTGTGTATTTAGTTCACTGTCATGTCATGAAATCAAAATTTCATTATTTAAAAAAAAGCTTCTAAGTTCATTACAGCCATTGTGACACGTCTGCTGCCATGCCTCCTTGGGCAGCAAGATTTAGTAAACATTGACAGAAATGTACCTGTCAAAAGATAGGAAAACTATTAGAAAACATTCCTGTTAGTTAAGCTCAATTCTTGGAAACAGTTGAATGTAGAGTTGTGAAACATCGTGGGTGCATTCATCTTTGATGATACTATACACCATGAGACAAAGCATGTCACAATGACCTACGTTTATACTTCCATGAATGGATCAAGTTTGTTCAACTTTGTTCAGTTGCTTAAATGCTGTAGTGAGTGCAGAAAATAAATTTTGTGTGCATATATATTATGGACATTAAATCACATCAATGGTCTACTATTATGATCAGATAGATTTACTGTATGTTTCTTGCTTTAGTGACTATGCAATATTTTTGTATTATGCTACAATGGAGCAGGCAAGACATGTGACACTGCAATGTTTTCATATTATGCCACAATAGAGAAGACAAGACGTATTATACCACAATGGAGCAAGCAAGACATGTGACAATGCAATATTTTGGTATTATGCCACAATGGAGAAGACATGTATTATACCACAATGGAGCAAGCAAGCAAGACATGTGACACTGCAGTGTTTTGGTATTATGCCACAATGGAGAAGACATATATTATACCACAATGGAGCAAGAAAGACATGTGACACTGCAATGTTTTGGTATTATACCACAATGGAGAAGGCAAGACATGTGATGAGTGTGTGAAACTTGGCAAAAAATCAAACAAGCCCACAGGACCAGTAGTCTAAAAATACTACTGGTACAGTCCATAAACAGACTTTTTATTGTGCAAGAAGAAAAAATTTAATCAATTACTCAATGGTAAATTTAGGTAGATATGAATATCAGCCCTTAGTATCATTATTTATATAACAAAACATAGAACATAAAGTAAAACACAAAATAAGATATTTAAATCATATGTCAACTTTTTCAATTATTAAATTTAGCATAATATGACCATTAAGTATTGACCAGGACAACATTGCTCAATGTATAGATAATCGTGATCCATAAATAACTTGTTTAGAGGCTGGGTATCATAATCCAACCAATGACGAACATTCTGAATTAGAGTCAGAATAACAATCAGCATCCTCATCCATTGACTTTCATCAGCAGAGTAACAAAAGTAGACCCAGCCTGCAAAGACAATTCTGTGGTATCCAATGTACAGCTGCTCATGAAATTAGATTTACAGAAAGATGAGTTCCAGCAGTGGATTGCTGTGAGTGGAACTGGATCAAATGCATCTACACCAGCAGAATGTGGCTGAACACTTGTAGTTATTCAGCTCACTATCATGATTGGTATCAGCACTTGTAGCTTAGTGAATTTTCACCTCAGTGTCTTGAAATATAGATAAATTTACTTGTTAGGTATTATCTATATTGTGTACTTACTTTATGTCTGTATTTGATGGTTGCAAAGGGAGTTTTGCCTAACTGACTTTTGTCATGATCAAAACTGGTAAACAAGATGCTTACGAAGTTCTGAGTTCAAGGCCTAATTTCTAGAAGCAAACTTGTTTACAATTTGATGGAATTTTACATTAGAAATGACTCACATCTAGGTAATTCCTGAACATTCTTTTCTGTATTAGGTCAAGTGAAATTGGTATGTATAGGGGTTGATAAACAAAATAATTCATTCCTGTATCAAGTTCAGTTTAAGGAATCCATTACAGTTGTGTTCAGATATAATTTGAGAAGAATTATTTAAATTATTCATTGCAGTTACTAAGTGCTCATCAACTTTTGCGACTAAGACACTAATTTGATATTGAAAACTCGTTCAAAGATGGTGTGGATTGTATCATTGTGGTACATCAGGGCATTCAAGACTACTGCAATTCATTCAGAATATTCTATACTTGAGGACTTGTGATAGAACAATTAGGATTATTTGGAATTTAATTCACAATACTGTCTCTCTTAAACTTTCACTCTGTAACTTAGAGAAATACATTATTTGTTTGAGTGTAGGTTTCACTTCTTTCTGTTAAAGTCTTCAAGTCGTAACATGCTTAAAACATCATCATTATGGTTTTACTTATTGTATGTTTGTGATATAATTTATCCAATTAGTAGACCACTCTTTTTCAGGATTATCAAACGAGTAGTGTTGCTCTGTATGTTGATACAAATGGTGTTGAAATCATTGTTGAGTGAAACAAATTCAGTAACTTAAGCAACATTATGAGATCTTTACGTGAAAATTACTGAGCTATAGTCTTGGATATCATTCATGATGCTGAGCTGAACAAACTATAACAATAATGTCATGGTCTTAACATGCACCCTGTTTCCATATTCCAAGTGAATTCTTTAACCCAACTATCGTTTTTGTTTGACAGTGTCAAATTCTTTTTGAATACTTCTTTTTTCCTTGGCTGTGGCTTTTTTTTTCCTTTGCCTCTGGTGGCTTCCAGGTATCCAAATACCTCTACATGTTGATATTGGAAATTAGATGTAGGATGTGTCATCAGACATTGCATAGATGCAGAAGTCTTTTTCGGGGGTTACAAGCATCTAGTATACGCAGATTAAACAAGAGTTGTTTGTCTTCTCATATAACCCCGATTCATAAGCGGTCATAATAAACAATTCACATTTATTTATCTTCCACTTGGTTCTTAATATTTCTTTGAATAGCATAAAAAAAATGTAAATTTGAAGATTAAATTTTCTCACTATGCCTAAAAATCAAGTTAGCCAAACGGATTGGCTATGCATTTTTTTATCCCGTCTGCCATGAAATTCACTGGCATTGGCAATTTTTCATGCTGTATCATGTGACACTGCGATGTTTTTGTATTATGCCACATTGGAGCTGGCAAGACATGTGACTATGCAATGTTTTTCTATTATGTCACAGTGGAGCAGATGAGACATAGCATTCCATGGAATTATTGTTCTGTACTTTATTAAACACAGGAAAAATAAAAAGAGTTACATATATGGAGTGTTTATCCTGAACTCCATAACATAGGGAAAACGAATCACTTTAAATTCCAGGTAATAAATATATATATATTAATGTGTGCAAAATACAACACAAGTCCAACAAAATTTGCCCCTCTAATGGCTGTTCTAATTCCAATTCTGTAATAATCACGACTTAGATACTTTGTTGCAGTTCTGGAATTTTTATCCTGCTTGTTATTTTGTTGAGCTCACCTTAGTGGAAGTTTGACAAAGAGATCACTTTGCCTTCCTTTTGCAGTTCAGTCCAAATATCCAGCCACACCCAAGATTAACATCGATGTCAATATTTTAGAGTATCCTTAAATGTTAACATTTTTTACCTACCTTTCACTATCAATAAACACCTATCAAAAGTACATATGACCTTTAATATTTTGTATAATAAGCATATAGGTTTATTACCTAAATATTTTACAATACTAGTTTTCTGGAGTGTTTAAACTTGATAACCATAATAATTTCTACAGATGGAACAGAACTACTAATCTGACAACATACATCACTTCAACAAATCACTTTGGTGATAAAATGTTTATGCAAGGTATCCACATTAGGCGAAACTATTGGGAAATCGTACCATCTCAGTTCAGGATACCTCATTTGAATTCTCCTTCTTGGACAGAAATATTTTAAAGTCAGAGCCATTTGAATCTGATGATAGCTGATCAGAAACTAAAATACTTGGAAATTAAGTAAGAAAATATTGTTATAAAATTCTGCACAAAAATAGGTTTGAATGCCAAGTGCTTTGTTTTAAAAATATCAGGTTTGTGGCATTTATTTTGAACCTATGGATGTAAGGACTTCTCTACCCGACACTATACAAATGGAATAAAATATTTTTTTTATGTCATAGAGAATGCATAAAACCTATATATATTAGATCTCAATTCCTTATAGTAATATACTGCCACTTGAGTCAAGGATATATTTCAACAGCTGATTTAAAAAGATTTGAATTAAATGCATCACTCTGTGTAATGATGGGCTTCCTGTACCAAAACTGTGTTTTGAGTGACTTTTCCAACAATGATGTGTTTTCCATAGCAACCAAAATGATTAAAATATTTTTAGTGTCTTATCCGTAATAGCTCAGACAATTGTGATAAAACGTGGCCTGCATGTTTCTTAAGACTGGCTCAATCAAAACTGCATCAGGGGTGACTTTCCTAGCAATGTTGTGGCTTACAAAGAATCCACTGGAAAAACCTAATACTTCCTTATCCAGCATTGCTCAGCCAGCTGCACCAATTCTGATTAAACTTTTTATGAAATATTTGTTTGGATACACTAACAAAAATTTCTGGGAGGGGTTGCATACTCTAGCAATGGTATTGCTCCTTTGACAATCAGATGGAAAACCTATTTTCAACTTCTCCATAATAACAGCTGAGCCAGTTTCAATCATACTTGGTAGGAATGTCTTTAAGGATATGCTCAAACTTTTGTTTGGGGTGGCTCCCTAGGGAATGGTATGATTTCCTTAAAAACCTTATGGATGGCTGAACTAATTCTGATCAGACTTGGCAGGAATGCTTGTTAAGACATGTTGAAATGCATCTGAGGTGGATCCCAAGGCAATGAGGTGTCTTCGATATGCTTACTGTAGAAAACACATTTTTAACTTCTTCAGAACAACTGAAACTGGCTAGAAATATTTGGGTGGCTATTACAAGAGTTTATTCCTTAGTAACAAAATGGAAATAGCAACTAGACTTCTAGACAACAATGAAAATATTCTTTATTGGTCTGATACATCTTTGAAAGTCATGACAGTCATAACTCAAGCTGCTTTCTTACATATCAAGTTACGTGTTTAAGTGATAATAAAAGCCAAAACGTATTTATCAGAAATAATCGACTTCTTGCAGACTAGATAGATTGTACTGTTTCAAGGGCTACAACTCTTCTTAAACGTACACCACTTAAAGTAGGAAATGAGCAAAACTAACCTTTGACAAGCATTTAGGTACATGTTTTGTGCCAGGTTATTTTATTCACTGTCTAATGCTATCCTTGATAACACTGTTAATGCACAAAGCAATACTACCAAAGTAATACGGATATACTGCTATCCTTGATAAAACTGTTAATGCCCAAATCAATACCACTAAAGTAATACTGATAGCTTGCTATCCTTGATAACATTGTTGAAACCCAAATCAATGCCAACAAACTGATATCTTGCTATCCTTTATAACATTGTTGATGCCCAAATCAATACCAGCAAAGTGATACTGATATCTTGCTATCCTTTATAATGCTGTTGATGCCCAAATCAATACCAGCAAAGTGATCCTGATATCTTGCTATCCTTGATAATGCTGTTGATGCCCAAATCAATACCAGCAAAGTGAACCTGATATCTTGCTATCCTTGATAACACTGTTGATGCCCAAATCAATACCAGCAAAGTGATCCTGATATCTTGCTGTCCTTGATAACACTGTTGATGCCTAAATCAATACCAGGAAAGTGATATGGATATCTTGCTATCCTTGATGAAGTGATACCAATACACTGCAATCCACTTATTAAGAAAGACAAAAATTGGTCCATTATCAATTCCTACAATTTGGGAAATGTGCCACAGTATTAATTTGTGGAAATAAATACTGCTTTGGGTTCTTAGATGTTAAAAATTGAAGTCTGTAAAAATTGGCTAGTTGACAGCTTACTTGTTACAAGATACATCAGAGGAATACTGTGGTATATTGTATATAGTAACATGACCAGCTGCCAACTAGCACATTTTTACATACCTCAATTTAAAAACAATCAGCTCAAAATCCAAGCAACATATAATTCCACAAATAAAAAATGACACACATTTCTCAAATTGTCCTTTATTTTACAAAATGTTAGTGCTTTAAACTTTGGTAGTGATATAAAAGTTATACAAGTTTGTAAGTATGCATATACTGTTATTCTTTGTAGCCATCCAGTACCGTACAATTTAGTTCACTATAATAGATATCCAGCACCATGGCCCATGATCTAACAGGCACTTCAATTTCTTCAGAGACTTAAAAAAAATATTTCACCAAATTAAAAATTAAAACTACAAACCTTGACAACATGAAAGTTCAGTTGTTTTGTGTAAGTAAATGAATGTCAGTTTCAGATGCATAATTTACCAAAGACTGTAGACATGGAAATTGCAGTACCAATAGGATGTTTGATGGCAATTTTCTGCAAGGTATTTTAGGTAAAACTGGTAAAATGTTACACTTTTACAAGTTCACCTACTATAGCAATGAAATTGCAAAATAAGAAATCTATTTGCAGTCATAATCTAATACCTTGTGGAAAATTACCCAAAATGCTTTTCAAAAATGGTCGATTTGTATAGGATATCTGAATCTAGTGTCATCTGCTATCAATGATACTTTCAGCTCAAACTGACCTTCATTTACATATTCATTTAGCTGCTGTAACTAACTTTGCTCTTGTGTTATCTAGGTCTGTAGTTATAATTTTTTATCTGAAGTATTTTGAAAGAGTACTGAAACAGTCAAACATATCAGACTACTGAAATTAACTTTAGTGGTGTTTGTGGCTCACTTAAACTTCAATTGAAAACATTTTTCAGTACTTATAAATGTCTGTTCAAAGAACCTCTGATCTAACAGCCTACAATACAAAACATTTTACTTGCACAGTAATTTTCTCCTGGCAACACTATATATAGAGCAAAGATTCCTGTCTTTGCTGCAAGAAGGCTGAGCAGGTCTGAGGACCATGGTTATTAAATGGACTGTACATGGTGTGATAAACATCTGCCAAAGTACAATGGGAAAATATAAATATAAGGGTGTGAAGTCATTACCATGAAGTTGGGAGATGGTCTTATTTTAATAAACAATATACTATGATGATTATTTTCATACGATAAATTATGAAATATTTGCTATAACTACCACCACAATAAACTTTATAAATATTTTTAGAAAAAAAACCCATGTGAGCCTGAGATTGCTAACCAAATGCTAGAGCAGCCAGCCAAGAACTATATGCTTTGTGTTGACATTTATCCCAGCATTGTGGATTGTTTATGTTATGAAAACAATTGTTTTGATGTTTCTCTTTGTATCTTCATCTACATTTGATAGCACATCAGCATTTTGTGACCAACATTAAAAGGCTTTTATGCCTGGATCATTTCTATCCAAGTTGGGTCAAATATTGTTTACTGTTTTTTAATATGTTTAAAGTTTTTTATTTTTAGTGATACTGGCCATATTTGCGGACAGATCAGCATCATTTGTGCAGCCATGAAGCCCTTCAAACCAAGCAAGGTCAAATTCTGTTCAGCAACTTTCTAAGAAAGTGTTGTCTACATGTATTTTTTAAATCTGTAGTAATCATGTCCATATTTGATGGCAGATTGGCATTCGTAAAAGCTTGAAAGCCCTTCATGCTAAGATGCTTTGGTAAATTACTGTAGAGTGTTTTTTGAAAAATAATTAGAAAGGTTTCCTTTTAGGAACCATTGTCCCTATCTAATCGTGGCTAAACATAATTTTTATCAATTTAGAAGCCCTTCATACGCTCACTTAACCTTATGGCCAGGTAAAATTGGTATGTTTGATTCCAGTTGATGTGACATAAAATGCCAATCAAGTTGAACTGGCCTCCTTATTGAAAGGTCAAATATGGAGAAAATATTTGATTAGAAAATTTGTAGTGCCTTTTTTTAAAAATGTGTGAATCAAAATTCACTGCTCCCATGTAATATACATCCCCCAAATCCCAAAAATTAAATGTTAAAATTAGTGAAAAGTTAGCTGATGTGTGAATCAAAATTCACTGCTCCCATGTAATATACATCCCCCAAATCCCAAAAATTAAATGTTAAAATTAGTGAAAAGTTACTGTTAAAAATTAATGATGGCACCATCTCCCTTTTTAAGACTAAATCTTGATATTATGAGCAATATTACTTCAGAATGCGACAAACATCTATTACTGCATCTGTGTATTGATGGAACAACCATTTTAGTGTAAATAACATTTCTTGTGGTCATGTACTGGGATAAACTAATCTAAAATGCAGCAATTGCTTTTTTTGAAAGCTTGTTGGGAAGAGTGGCAGAGAAAATATTGATTAACTGATTTAAAAATAGTCTAACTGGGAAGAATCATTTATAGCTATGCTAGTACTGCTCATTTTAAATTTAATTCCAAGCCTAATTAAAATGATCACTAATCCTTTTAAACTTTGAGAATGAATTTAGAGAGATTTCATAGCAATCTTGGTGTCATCTTTTCTTCAAGATGGCAGAAAATTAAGAGATGGAACAGTGGGCAAAAGTCATCTTTTTTCACATGGTACAGGAATTTAAACCAAAAACACGTTTCTAAGTTTTTCTTTTAACGTTTGCTTTAATGAACTAATAAGAAAACAATGTTCCAATTATCAAATCACAGTTAATGATTATGTTAGGAAATAAAGGGTAACATTAAGGGGATGGGCTTTATTTACCATCTCAGTTAACTGTATTCTCAGAGATCTATTGGCAATAACGTTTCCCAAAAACAGGTAACTGGCTTAATTTATTTTCTCTTTGTGACTTGCACAATATAAAGGTTATAAACTATGTATACTAAAAAAAAGCAGTGACTGCAAATGCAATGCAATGTATTATATTGTGTGGAATTCTTCCCAAAAATGTCATCATTTTCATTCCACTGACAACTATATCAATTATAGGTGTGTAGGATTTATAGTAGTTTCCACATCATCACTGCTCATTCCATTGCCTATCACTACTTACATTTCCACAAGATCAATGTTCATTCTTTGGCTATCGGAAGTTAAATTTTCATTGAATCACTGTTCATGTAAGAAGTACAACCATATGCATGTTCACAAGTACAGATTTTTGCCAGAATATTCTTAAATTAGAATCAAAAAGCTGTTTGAGTCAATTTTTTTTTTGTTTTTACAATAAATATTTGGTGTACAGTTTATTTATTAAGTGGCTGATCATGGAAGAATAATCATCATTTGTACTGTACTGTTTGCAAATATCTACCCAAACACTTGGGAAAGGTTTCGAATGCTTAAGCTGAATCTCTTCCATTTAGTTACAGGAAACATTTGAATGCAGCAACATGAGTATGATCCCTACAGAATAGACTTTTAATCATTAATCTCCCCAAACACACACACATTCATGTGTTCCTTAAAATATTTACATTTAACAAACCATATTTGATCCTAATAACAACTAAAGAATGGCATAAAAAAGAAACTGAGAAGAAACCCAGTTTGCATTGAACAGTAAATCAAAAGATACAAATTCTTAAAAGGATGGGAGCAGCATTTCCAATATTGACCTGCTAGCCCAGAACTAAAGATGTGTAGAAAGCCGTTTCAAATTAGTATTTTTTTCCGTACAAAAAAAGGGGCCAAACTAACTAAAGCTGACTAGGCCAACAACAAATCTTGGGTACCTTGGCTAGTTGGGCATAGGAAACTGTCATCTATTGTTGTTGATGTTGTTGTTGTAGGGTTTAACACCATTTTTCAGCACAAGATAGGCTATACATGGTGGCCAGTATAACTGGTGGAGGAAGAACCCTGGAAAACCCCGGGAAGAACCACCAACCCACAAGAAGCTACTGGCAGGCTTTCTCACGTACCCACATTTGCCAAGTCTGAGACTTTAACCCACGCAGACAGAGGTGAGATGGCAGTGATCCGGAACGGTGAGCGCTTTAGACCACTCGGCCACTTGGGGCCCCATCATCTATTGTTTTCTTAGGGTGTTTACACTGAAATGAGAGTCTTCTGTAAAAACAGCAAAGACAGTCCAAAGTAAATATAATCGATATTGCAATTTGTGTAATACAAACACATGATTTACAGAACTGAATACATTTACTTGAAAAATGCATTCCGTAGGATAATAGTTAATACATAATTTCAAGAATTCCACAGAATAAAAAAAACATGATTATTAACATGTTTGAGATGTCCATTCTCAAATTAGCAAAACTGACATTCTATTGCCTTCTCAACGGTTGTTGTTGTAGGGTTTAACACCATTTTTCAGCACAGGATAGGCTATACATAGTATCCAGTATAATTGGTGGAGGAAGAACCCTGGAAAACCCCGGGAAGAACCACCAACCCACAAGAAGCTACTGGCAAGCTTTCTCACATACCCATGTTAGCTGAGCCTGAGACTCGAACACACACAGACAGAGGTGAGATGGCAGTGATCCGTAACAGTGAGTACTTTAGACTACTTGGCCACTCAGGGCCCATACTCAATGGAGTATTCTTACACAGATTCAAATCTTCAGCGCACAAAGATCAAAAGAAATCTACCACAGCAGTCCATCCAGGTGTATAATGTCATCAACAACAGCCTGGTACATAAAGCAATCTTTTTTTTGTGATAGCAACAAAATATAAAATAGGGTTCAATTTTTAAAAACAAGAAAAAATATGAAATGTTTTCATACTGGACCTGCCTCCAAATTTAAATATGTTGCAAAATATGTGTGGTATCCATTCTTGAAAGTTCTCTGTTGGTTTTTATCCATTGTTCTTTATTATCAATCACTGCAAAAAACCCAGCTTGGATTATTTATCTGCCTTCAAAGTCCAATTAAAATAGGTTGCACCTCATATCCCCCTCCCTGCTTAAGTAAAATAAATTGTACCTCATATCCCCCTCAATGCCTAAGTAAAATAAATTGTACCTCATATTTCCTGTCATAGCCTAAGTAAAATAATTTTTACCTCATATTCAGATGGGCTGAAACAACTACTAAAATAATGAATAATTAATCACTTGTCAAGAAAATGCCTCAGTATCATTTATTTATATTTTAAAATGGACAAATTGAATCAAAATCAGGGCTCTGCAGATGACTCTTTCTGCAAATTGTACTCTGATATATCATTTATGAATGTTAACTTGGAAAAACTTTAGCACATAAATCTGGATTCTGATACACGCCTTTTATTGTTTATATTCCATATTCGATGGCTATTTGCTGCTGCTGACACTCTCTTTATTGGTTATTTTCCATATTTAATAACCGTTTGCTCCTAATGACACTTATGGTTTATTTTCAATGCAAGAGATCATATCAGCTTTTTTTTAAAAAGAGTTCTGATGATGGACAGCTCTTAAGAGATACATATCAAAGGGATGAAAATAATGCAAACTATTTGGGTTATCTTAATGGTTTATACAAAAACACAGTAATGATTATTCACCGAGTCTCAATTCCCTTTAAACAGAAAAATGAAAAAAAGATAACACCAAGTTGTTAGAGGGAGAAAAATTTCAAAATAAAACTACTGTTATCAATGAAAACAAACCTACTGGTCACAAATTTTCACAACCTTTCAAATAAATTAAAGTTACATTTTCGTCGTGTACACTGTCATATAAACTATTGTTTCTGGAGATCTAGAGAAAAAAAGATTAGAAACATTCTGTGTTGGCAAACATGGAGACAGGCTTATAGGAAAAGCCTCACAATAAACTTTTCCGATTCTGTTATCTTATTCCAAAAAATATTAATCTTTTCTTAAGATCATGTTTACAATATTAGTGATGATTTCAATCTACTTGCACATTTATTTGCCTGCAAAATCCTTGATCATTGATTTTTGCTAATTTATAAATTGCCAAGTGTAAACCTCAGCTCAACTTTCAACGATTTTCAACCTTTCCATCCCCTCTTTAACAATGTTCAAATGTCAATACACAAAACTTGTACTGATCTTCAGCCTCTAAGTCAAAAACTCACGCATACCATTTCCAAAGTCCTAGTATAACAATACTAAAATATATAGTCATACAAATTAAAAAATTTCTAGCATTTGTGAGCAATATTTTTTGTATTCCTAGCACAATGGTTATCAGGGATTTATCTTCATTAAGTGAGAATGTTGCCTGGGCCCCAACAGTTTGGTAAAGATTTAGACCAATTTTAGGACTTAAATGCAAAAATTCTTCTTGATTTTGACATCTTTCTCATTGGAAGCAGTCTCGTATTTGGCTCTAGCAAACCCTTAAAATAAAAATCCCTGGTCACATATGTTCAGAACACTCATTAACCAATCTAGTCAAGTCACAATATTTGGTGTGTAAAGTAAGCATTTTTTCCAAGATTCCATGATAATAAATAACCATGTTACTGTATAAACATGTGAGATCTGGCTGGGTATATTTTTCCTCCTCTATTTAACACAGGTCCATTGTACTGTCTGAAGAATATGCTGCTTCCTCTCTTGAGTTGTGCCTAAGAAAAAGGAGAAAATTCAAATAAATACAGTACTCCAGTTAAACTGGTTAAGTTCGAGTTACTTCTCATTCTTTGCTAATGAAAGCTTTGTATCATATGGTTTCCCATTACTGAATAGCCCACTTTTGAAAGTAAAATATTTTATGACACAAACTTGCTGGAGTTCATCTCACATGTCCACATTTTTTAGGCAGATGAAGGTCACTTTTACACACCAATTGAACAGTGTTATATACCACTCTGTCCAAAAAACTTGAAACTCACATGGTGGCCCTATTTAAAACCTAATGTTAGCTTAGAGGAAAAATCAGTAAAGCTACCAATGTGATACCAGAAAAGAATATTGTAGTCCAACATAAATTCACATCCTAAAAAATGCAAAGAAGACATGTGAATATGAAACCACATTAGGTTAAAGACTATCTTTTAACCTGCTTATTATCCTTCGGAAAGTGTTTTTCAAGCTATGTGTTGTCAAAAGGTGTCAGTTGCTGCTGTTGAAGATATGCCTGCTCTATCAGGTATTAGTGAAACTGCAGGGATGCTGGAAGGGTGTGTCCATATAATCAGATATAATCAGGTAAGTATTACCGAAGAACCATATTTAACCACAAACATTTGTTTCTTCTTTAAAAATGTTACTTGATCATAACACATTAAGAGAACTATTAAGTGGTGAAGGGAGTTACACCCCATCGCTCTGGAGAAGGTAGCCTGCTTTGCTACTAACTGAACTCTTTGAGATGAAAGATCTGTGAAGAAAAAGCTGAAGAAAGTCATCTCTGCCTGCCATCACACAGCTTGGATAATGTCAATTTGGGGGGCATTTACGCCTCAATGCTATGTTATTAGCAACTGTCCTAATCTGATGAGCTGATTATCCAAGAATGCATTGGTTCTAGGTTCACTCCTCATAAGCAGAGAGGATAACCCATCTTTTAGGTACCTGAAGTTACACCCCTAAAGAGGTAGAGAATCTCCACTGAAAGTGTCATAGACATCAAAAGAAAGTCTAGCTGGCTCCATAAGTCTCTATGTGAACAAGGCTGCCATAATGTGATCTGCATGTCAAGCTATGGTAACCAAGGTTCATGCCTTAAGCTCCAAACCTTCAAGCAACGATAAAACTCCCTGGGATGCTCCTTACTCCAGGGCTGGAGGCTCACACAGTCAAACAGGTGAATGCATTTGAAGTTCCATGCTGCAACTGGGAGTCAAAGTGTGGAAGAGGGGACTGCAACTTCAGCACTATGCGTCCTACCATAGCTGAGTAGGGAAGCAACAGAGGGTCAGATCATCACCAAAGTGTCTCCAAACAGGAGAGGACCTTTGGGAAGGCCTTGGACACAGATCCAAGAAAGACGGCATTGTTTACCACTTTTCAATAGTCACCGATCAGGAATGACATATGCAATAAACCAGACATGGTATCATGTGACAAGGACACAAAGAATGTACATACCATTTATACTCGCTTGTAAGTCAAGTCAAACTGCAAACACCAAAGATCTTAATCTGCTGTTATTATAATGCACCTTCAGATCAGGATCTATGTTGTTTGTTCAACAAACTACACAGAACCAGATCTGCCAGTACATTATGCAACAGCAGATCTGGGTCAGTGCAGTTTGCAGTTGGGCTCATCTTACAAACGAGTATATATGGTAGGTAACATTATATGTACCTCATAAAAACAAGACATGGTAGAGTAGGACACAAACAGACTAATGTAATTTCAATGAAAATTCCTTGCTAATCAAAGCAGGTTTCTCTAAGACAGTGTGGTTATAACTGGTACTCTGTCATTATTTGAAAACATATCTATACAACCAATTACAGATAGTTCAAATTATAAAAGATGTGCAGAAAAGAGCCTAAATTTAAAAAGGACATTCCACTGATTAAGAATCATCTGCTGTGCCTTTCTAAAACCAATATGCAAAATTCTCCACTGCCAAAATATAATTGAGAACTATTACCATTTTTTTCAAATTTGGTGAAGTATATTTTCAGAAAAAAGGAAGGACATGACAAAAATGACTATTCCTGAGACAACTCAATAATATTATAGTTTTCTGAAATTAAAAAAAACAACAAAAAACAACTGATAGGTAAACTTGCCTGCTGACTGAGATGTGACCAGCAATCTGTCCAGTCTTTGTATTTGGGAGATGGAGAGGCTACAAGTCTACAAAATAAAGAAAAGACTTGAATTTGTTACTGATAATATGAACACAAATGTAGATAATAATAGGCACACAACTACTGCTAGGAACAATAACAAAAATAAACAACTACAATCATCATCATCATCTCCAATGTATTATTATTACAGATAAATCAACCATCCTCATGAAAAATAGAATATTGTAATATAGTGATTATGATACAATGTGTTGGTTCTAGAAATATGCACGTGGCATAATGATATGTGTAGTAGGTCAAAAAATCATAACATGAAGGAATGAATTAATCCTAAGTAAATACACAATCTGTATTTCAGGCCGGTAAATTTCTGAAACATTTACTTTACTGATATACGGATTATAACATCAGTAAATCTTCCCAAACTAAACACTGTTGGAACAAAAAAACTGTTGTGGATTTATACATAAGACAAAGTAAAGAGGTTGTACTTCTCTTATTAGAAGAGCCTTACTGTTACCTAAATATGTCATCAATTTGCAAAGAATTCTGGGCTACAGAGGGGCCAGTTTAGCATTAGATCAGCTTTCCTGGGACCTATAGACATTGTCAATCGGTAAAGAGTTCTGGGTTACTGATGGACTGGTTTAGTATTAGAACAAGCCTTCCTGGGACCTATATATGTGGTCAATCTGAAACGAATTATGGGTTACAGATGGACTGGTTTTGTATTAGAACACCATTACTGGAACACATATATGTGGTCAATCTATAGAGGATGCTGGGTTACAAAGGGACTGGTTTAGGAAAGTTTCAGTGTATACATACACTGATAAACACAGAAAGCTTCACACAAATTTTGGGGGAATGGTCACAAAATAGTCCTTAACATCAAGATTAACTGTCTGTTGACGACATTTTGCACAATTCATTTTGTTGATAAATGCAATGCACAAAATGTAGCATACTTTTAATTAGTAAAAACAAGAGAGAAAGTGACAGTACAAGAAAGAAACATTGTGATCATAAGAGATTAGCAGGACAATGAAAAGCACATCTGACTTGTAAAGGCAATTTAATAAAGTTTACTAACTCTGCTCCATTTACTCCCATGATATTAGAGACAAGCTGGAATGGATATGTAAACACCGATACAAACAGCTGAAATAAAAAACAGAAAAAGTATAATAAATCATTTTAGTATCATTTATCTAATCAGAAGCATCAATTTTTGAAGTTTTTGCAAAAAAGTACCTTTTTTGCCAGTTCATAAATTCACACAAGCTTTTTCCTTACAATAAATGAAACCCATCCATGGAGTCAAGTTACTTTGCAGAAACAAAAAAGGTAAAATATGGATGTATGCCATAACAATATACTCTCAACTTCTTGGCAGGCATATAAAAATGATAGCAAAGAACAAAATATCAACCTGGGAAAAGAATAAAAACTAAAATGCACATGTTTGTACTTACATTTCACTAAAGAATGTTTTAAAATTTGTAGATCTATTTGGTACATTTAAGACCTTTTCAATTTTTTGGGTAGTTCAGGTACAGCAATTAGTCCATATCATTAATCTAAAAGTCCTAACAAAGGACTTCATATCAAAAACAATATTTTTTTAAAATCTATTAACAAAAAGAGAAGATCTTACCCCACACAATGCATGAGTATAGGACTTCATTTCCTGAAAAAAAAATAGGAAAGTAGTATCATGCTGTGCTACAAAGAATCATAGCATACTGCTGAAATGGTCCTAACTCTTGAAAAACTCAACATGTCATAACATGACTTATAATATACATGCAAGAGTGTTGTGATCATATTATCCACTGAGCTTCAAAATTTCAATCCATCAAAAGCTCTAATAATAGTTTCACAAGATTCTGTGGTGAAACAGAAAAGAAATGAACCAACAGGAGGATGGAGTGACAGATGAATATGGAATATTGCTACCTGCACTTGTCATATTACTGGAAGAAAAAAAGAGAATTGAGTCACATTTTATGTTGAAGAAAAAGATTTATATTTACTTGCTAATCATGCTATTACACTTTTTAATTTAAGAAGGTATCAATGAAATGAACTTTAAACAAGAGGTTTAAGTGGACCCGGTATCACTCACCCGGGTAGCTTGTAAATGAAAATTAATACATATACTAAAACTGAATGGGGGGGAAAAAGGCATGGATAACCTAGTTGTTGCCAAGTCTGTTAATGTTGGTGTCATTTATATAACCAGAATAGTCTCCAGAATCTCTCCTTGTCCCTGGGGACCAGACACTGATACACTTAGCTGACATTAGAAGGGAAGCTAATCTGTGCAGTCAGAATGGATTCCTGGGTTTGTCCTTACCCTCTTCCTAACCACTTCTGAAGCATAACTTAAAAATAACTATGATCTGCATCTAACAGACATGAGGCGGCTCAGTGGTTAAGGCATTAGACTCATGACCAGAAGATTGTGGGTCCGAGTCCCACCATCTGTTCAGCCGAGATTAATTATCAATCTTCCAACAATTTACTTTCAGGTTATGGAATTTCTTTGCTGGCGTGTCTCTGGTGTGCTTCAGAGACACTTTTGGTTCTATCGTATACAAGGCACACTGAATTATTAGTAAATTCCCTCGCAGCTTTTTTGCCTTATTAAATCAAGATATTGGTAGGCATCAATGAAAAAACATTTCTGGTTTGGTTTGGCTAAGACTGCTAGTGTTTTGTTAGTGGCATTAGTTTTTTTGGGCTATGACAACAAAGTGTCTTGCCTAAGGACCAAAAAAACCCCCAGCCAACCTGGCTCAGTTCAAACCAGTACTCCTGTGTAGAAGTCCAGGACGCTAACCTCCGAAACTCTTCATCACAAGATTTTAATAATTCACAGGTATTTACAACAGTGTTACACACTGAGTGCAGGCTCACAGTTTTACCAAATTATCGTCCCATGTACCCAAATCTTAATCATGTGCACCCCAATGGATGCATGTTTGTTTCATCAGAAGAAAAAAAAGAAAAAAATCGAAAAACATGCCTACAACTTTACCATAGTAAATGTCCATCCATGTCTCTGATGATGCTAGCAATTACCTGTCACAAAAGGCAATAAAATTTTAAGATGCCAATCAACATATATTTTAAAACAATGCATCTTCCAATGAAAGCATTCAAGGTTTGTGGTACTCATCCAAGTTGCAATGTAAAGTGTTTGGCAGCTGTTATTGTTATCCCTATGGCTAAGAAGATTTAATTTATTCTGCAGCTGAAATAATGATAAAAGAGACTAAATTTATGCAAATACACAAGATGTCATTTAATTAATGATTGCTGGTTTGGGAAGAAAAGTAATTAGGAAAACACAGGCATTTTTTATAATAAATGGTGGTAGACAATAAAGTGTAACATAAGTTAAATGACAGCATGATCCAGAGTAAATAATTCCATGGTGCAGCTCACTGCAGGTTAACCAGATAAGCAAACATGTTAATGTTTTGATCAGCTGCTTGAGCAAATGATAAAACATTTATTGCAATAATGTAAGTGTCCATGGAAAATATGATAGTACAGTGCTGACCACAAAGTCAAGGTGGCAAAATTGTAAGTACAACCAAGATCATCTCATTTTAATACCATTATTAGTGCATTATGTATTACTATCTTCATTTATCCTACTAAGTTGTTTTCCAAAAATGTTGAGGGTTAAGGACACAGTGTCCCATACCTTATGTGCAACAAAGTTACAAACTAGTCTTATAAATATATAAAATACATATCAACTCATTATCAACTTCGAGTGTTACCTGCTATATATATTTTCCACAATTTCTTTAGTTCAGGTTACAAATTATTAATTATAATCCCTGATTTGTAATATTTTGTTACTTTTATAACTTATTCTATTGAAATTTATGCATCATGCATTTTAAAACTGATTTTTGCATCTGTATGAATTTTTCTGCAAGGAGAAGAACCATTCATAACCTAAAAACATGTGATTCCAATAGTTGGTATCATTCAGTACTTCCCTGGACTTCTAAAACTTCTGGAAAGTAACTGCATGCACTATACTATGGTTTCAATATGAAAAAAGACTTGAACTAACATTCCACAAGTGGTAAATAACAACAATTTAACATACTAAATCTGATAAAAATCAGATCAGAAATCAGACCTCTAACCTTCGGAGTGTTTATAAGCTCAGCCAACCAGATGCAAAATCACCTATTAAAATGCATGGATATCACTCATAATCAAACTTAACTTGGGTCTTAGTGATACAAGCTTACATATAAAAAGATCATATGAAATCTGATTAGAAATATGACCTCTACAGTGTTCACCAGCTCAATGAATCAGACCTTTGATCACCTCATTATTATAATAGTGATGTTGCTCATAATCAAATTTATCCAAGATCTTAATGATATAAACTTACAAACCAAGCCTGATCAAATTCTGATCGTAAATTAAGCCTCTAGAGTGTTCACAAATAACTGTTGATAGATGGATGTTGGCCATACCACAAACTCACTTGGCCTTTAGCATGGTGAGCTAAAAATTAATCCTCAAGTATATGCAGGTAATGCACTATCTTTTAATCTTTCTTCATAACAAGGAAATAATACCCATCAATAAGTTTGGCAACATAACTGAAAAGTCTTACTTCCCATATACATGTAAAACCTAAGCAATTTCAATTTATGTCTGACATATCAATTAGTGGAATGAATAACTAATTTAAATGCACAAGCTGTGTATGATTAGGTGATAAAAATAAGGTCCATACACGTGGTCTGCAAAATATATACATACCTTGCTTTCAATGAAATACTTGTTTAACAAACTGGCTATGAAGTTGGTCAGCCAAATTGCAATAACTTCTCCAATCATCCTTGGGATGATGCCTCTGAAAACAAAGCATGAATCTGGTTTTTGCAGTGACTGCAGGCTCTATATGATGCTCTAACTAGTGTTTTTTTACATCAGTGTTTCACATAGGGTACAGTGAGAAAATATGCATAAAAAATAATCTGATATCTTAATGAAATCTGACCTCTGAGATAGGATAGACCTCATTAGAATTCATGTTCTGGTGAATTCTGGGCTCTGGAATTTCCCGCTGATGTATTTTTTGCTGACAATCAGATAAAGCTTTGCATTTCATGCAACAGCAAGTTATCATTAGTAATGTTCCAAATATCACTTTATCACCTACATCATTAGAAATGGTCTAATTTGAGTGGTTGCTAAAAAAATAAGCTGAACATGATCTCATATCAGTGTCAATCAGTCAAACTTATTGATAAGTAGATCACAATTTTAATCAGACTGAATTTACAGGTATCTACTGTACTTTTCTATACATTTCATTTACATACAAATCTATAATTATTTGGTTTACCATCTGCCACACAAATTGTTAAAATCAACTAGTAACTGAAAATAATTTTTATCTGATTGAGACAAATGACTTTGAAAAAATATTTTCTTCTCACATTTGATATTCATCTCATTGCTGGGGAGTCACAATTATCTCCCCTCTTCAAAGAGTTAGCAAATATACATAAAACATTTCCAATTCTTTTTAATATACAAATGTTTATTTTCTGAGGTCAACTTTACTGAAAAAATCTATTTGAACTTTTTAATGAAAAAAATCTATTAGAACTTTTAATGAAAAAAATCTATTAGAACTTTTAATGAAAAAATCTATTAGAACTTTTAACGAAAAAAATTTAGACTGATAACTGTCAATTTTTAGTGTCATAGACACAGCCCAAAATTAGTGGTAGTTCAATAGCTAGTGGGTAGTAAATTTCCTGTTTGCTTAGTAGTTTTCAAAATTTTAATACTCCAATGGCTGGTAAAGTTTCATTTGTCGCCAGTCTGTCTTTGTGCGAAGGAATAGTGAAGATTCAGCATGATTAGAAAATTTCTCAATCTACTTGTAATTCTGGCTACAAAGAAATTTATGTTAAATTCTAGGCCTGACAGATCAACTACATTTCTAAAAATCTGTCTTGATTTCTGCTGCAGCATTATAGTCATTCTTGCCACAATGAATTAATGTTCCTTTGGTTAAATTTCTATTCCTATTTCTGTCTTAAACCAATACAAATCATCAGCAAGAGCTGATGTGAAATCAACTTACGCAAAAAATCCTCTTATGCCATCTGTTTGGTAGATTTCCACCATGCCAGTATAGATACCGCTAAAAATAAAACATGTACTCCATTTGATTTCACAGTATTCTATGAGATACAATATAAAGGTATACTGACATCAACATGTATATAGACACATCACATTAGCTGAGGTTAGGTGAATGCTATTTTTAAATATGGATTCAATGTAACAGTTTAAGTCATAAAAAGTACATGTGCCAAAGCATGTACATAAAATCATTCATTCACTCCCCATCTACCCAAGCAGTAACTTACAATACAGACATCAAATCTTGTACAAAAACTTGAAATGGTTTGTAAAAGTGTATAGGGTTCATTCTGGGTTGTACCTTTGTGCCGATGGTTTTTATTTGTCACCTTTGGAGCAAGAATGTTCCCTCCATGGCACCTAGAGAGCGCATAAAAAGACCCACAAAAATAAACTAAAACTAAATAAATTGTAATGAAATCATCCCAAGCTCAATGAATAAAGTGTGCTCATTGTCAGGGAAACATAAAATGATCCATTTCATTGGCTGACAGAAATGTCTCACTGATTTTGATCAGCTTGGTTGCCAACTGACAGCACATGACCATCACTGATGAAATATGCACCGAAAACAATGCATTTATTATTAAAGTAGCATACAGAGAAACAAACGTAGACTCAAATGTCCAAAATAAATTCTTTGTAGAAGTGAATGATTCCAAAGAGCATGAGGAATTCAAAATCCTAGCATCGCTCATGACAGGAGATGATAAAATGACCACAGCCAAAGGTTATGGATTTATCCATTTCTGCAAAAAATATTTACTCTTCTAGAATTACTTTAAATTAGTTGCTGTCGAGTGTAACTATTGCACAGTTTGCTCCAATTACCTTGTCAACTTAAATAACCCTGACCTGTACAGTGGGCACAGTTATTTTTGTGAATTAGGAATTGGCAGAAAACCACAATGACTGATTCAAAGCATACAACTGACTATTGCAGAAATTAATTAATCCGTGATGTGAAAGCCAGTGATAATGATATATTTAGATTTCTTGAATAAACAAGAAACAGATATAGATATTTGCAATCCCACTTATTTCCAAATGACTTTTTTACCTGGTAGGTAACCACAGGCCCCACTTTTTAAGTTTCTGGAATGAATACTGGGTGTAAAATAACTGTACAAGTTAGATAACATCTGGGGTGGGAGAGAAAAGGAGGAAATGTCACTGAGGTGTGGAGCGACACTGTCAGGAATGGTGAAGAATGGATAACTAAAGAAAATTAGCTACATTATACTCTGCTACAGATAGCCTATTTAATTTGCAATTAATCACTTGTTTAATTAAAAACTGCCTGATTGGATTATCTGTATGATTAAAGCAGCAGCATTAGTGAAACTCTGAGCTTATAATTTCCTGAATAATTCCTGAGATATTCCTAGACATCAGAAAAGTTATGAATAATAAATAATTAATCCTACACTTTCCATCCAGGCAAAGTTATACAAGTTCCTGGGACCAAAATTAGACACATTTAACATACAGAATTTGAAATCTTCATAACATTTATATGTTTCTCAAAGTTTGGTGTAATGTAAACTAGATCTCTTTGTGTTATAAGGCAATTCAAAAAGTAGATCATTTAAAAAAAAAAATGTGCACTGTCAGCATATTAATAAACCCTTATTAAGTGACAAAAGTTCATATAATTCTTGTAAGTGCATAATTTTCCTTAGATGCCACTGCAGTTCAATGCATGCTTTACTCTTATGGCTAATGATAGATGAAATGCTACAGTATTTTAAAAAATGATATTTTTACATGCTGAAGAGTCTAAGCAATTAAAAAATACAACACTATATATATGCTTAGTTACATTTTATTGCACTGGACTAAATAAGATATGTCCCAAAATAAGTGACATTACATACAAAAGAATACAGAACAGTACCATCCCATAAAACTCACATTAAATACCAGTGTATCACTTAGGAGTGGAAGAGTTAAAGTCAAGAAGCCCCTTGGTATCAGAACTGGGGGTCAGACTGAGTAAAAAACAAACTTGGGTATCAAAACTGGGGGTCCAATAAAAACTTTGGGGGTCTCTGAAGCACAAATGATGGCAATGGGAAATAATTAAATAGACTACGTACAAAAGCACACTGAATAGTACTCTGCCATAAAACTCACAGTAAACTATAGCTAAATGCATATTTAAAAATCCCGCATTCATCACCGTATCTTCTATCACACACATCAAAAAAATAAAGAAAGAAATGTTTTTAGTAAATAAAGTTTTTTTGAGAATACTTACACAACCACATTAATGGTAGGAGCAAACTCTGCTACCTCTCAAAGCCATCCCTCCTAGGAAGATGCAAGTTTCATCTTCCCATCTATATACCATAGAAACAAAATGGAGAAACACTCACATACTGCCTTTCCCTCACACCATAAGGTGGGCTACACATACACCTGATGTCTACCATTTGATGCTGTACAATACCTTGAGAAGGATGCTCACATTTGATGGTAAAATGTGGGTGGGCTTTACAGGAATATCACTGGGTAAGGATTCTCAGAGAAACATAATTGAATAAAAATGTACTTTCCCCATCAAATGCATTCCCTAATCACAATAATGTTAGGGAAAAAGGTAACAAGAGGAAATGCATGCACATCTAACCTCTACCTCTTACCTTTCAATGGAAATATGACTGATAACCTAATGCTAAGAATAAACCACACCCCTAATACAAAGGCAGCTCAACGGATGGTCATGTGACACATCAACTCAATATACTAGTAATGAGAAACAATATTTTCTTGCCAAGAAAAACTTGTATGAAATCAGTGGACTGTTTGGCAGAGATGTAAAACCTGTGATGGCGATTGTGTGAGCTGATCGGGAGATGCAGGGATTATCTTGAGAAGATGTATCACTAGAATGAGTAGATCATTTACCAAGACTTGACCCATCTGAAAGGAGCTTTCAGAACCACTGTGCAGGTATGGCCCCTCATTGTTTGTTTCATCCTCAGTACCAGAGCAGTGGAAGGGAAGGCATAGTCCCAAAACCTGTCCCAAATAACTAACAGAGCATCCACACCTAGGCTTTAGGTTCCAGGAATGGAGAGACGAAGGTGGGCAGTTTGTGGTTCCACCTCATCATGCAGAGTTTTATCATTTGATGCCCCAAAAGTGCACAAATCGACTGAAAGATCAACAGATGAATGGACCACTTGGTGTGAAATGTAGGTTTCTTCTTGACACTGAACTGGCTAGGACATTAAGCCTGCCAGGAATGTGCCTGATCTGCACCAAAAGTTTCAGTTGAAAGCACCAACATAGAACCAGGACACATAGGTAGGGTGATTTGGTCTCCTGTGTTAGATGAGATATGCCAACAACACCAAGTTGTTCAACATTACAAGTTTTAACCTTCTGCAAAGTTGATCCTTCCAGAAATGAAAGTTAACTATAACCTACATTTCCAGATGGTGGATGTAAAGGGCTTTCTCCACTGGCTCCCAGATGCTGCTGACCATGATGAATCAGGGCAACCAAGAAGGAACAAGTCTGCTTCTGCGCATCGAGCAAGCCAAGGAATGCAGAAATTCTCTCACAGAAATCCACTCCCTGTTGGTAACCAACTCTATGTGCTCAAAAATCCATGCTATGTGCACAGGATGGACATGAATAAGGATGAGAAGAATTCTATACCTGAATGGATAAAGTGCTGTCAGGAGATGAGATCTGACTTTTTCAATTTGCTAGAAAGCCCAGCTGACAGGGAAGGAAGAGAATATTTTTCATGCCCTTCACTGAAAATGAAACCATGTGCTTCTGATGTATATCACCATGTGCTTCTGATGGATGTTGTCCAAGTATACTGCAGTCTCAGCTGACAAGGCTGGCCTAAACAGGGTGACAATGCATGCAGCTGATGTTTCTTCATGAAAACACATGGACTGTGACTGAAACCGAAATTGGAACACACACAACTGATATCCAGTTCCTTGAAACCAAACTGACCGAACTTGCATGAAGCTGGATCAATAGGGACATGAAAGTATGCTGAAAGAAAACTGATAGCAAACTAGTCCCTTTTAATGATGACAGACCATGCTGTTTCTATTTTGAACCTTAGCTTGTGTAATTACTTAGCCATCTCAGGTTTGTAAATTGTCTGAGCTTCCTATTGACTTTGGATATGAGGAAAAGCCTGTTAGAAAGAACCATGGAGAGTCTGCAGTGTTAACTCTCTCCACTGCCAGCTTGAATAAAGAGCAGATCTCCTTCTGTACAATTTCTACCTTTGCAGAATTGGCCAGAACCTGTCATGGAAGGAAAAAAACTAATGGGGAGGGCGCTGTATAAATGAAATCCAAAGTCACTTTGAAACAGTTTGGATTGGCCATTTGTTTGACATAAAATTGTTGATCCATGTCTACTGAAACCGATAGAGTTCTGCACTTACTGGCAGGTTATCACTGGTACTTCGGGGTAGCATGACACAGTCAATCACTGGAGACTTGATAAAGGAGAAACTTATTACACTGCCTCTAAAACTGAGGGGGTAAGCTGTTGCCTTAACTTTGACTGCACTGCTCTTGAGTGTCATGTTGCCTTCTCTCCTATTACCAATTTTCTTCAATTCACTGTGGATGAGATTGATATGGCCAAAATGTGGAGGAGGTGGTATGGAAATCTGAGAAGCAGCTCTTGTACTGCCAGCTTCTGCACATCTTCAACATGACTACTGATCACCATATTCTGCACCAATTTGGATGTCTTGTGAAAACATGGTGACACCACCAGAATGTCAGCACTGTGCAAATATTAGTATGTGCAGTACCAGCAGCAGACTTGCACTTGTAAATGACTCTAAAAAGACAGCTTTTGAATTCCATACATTATGTCTAAAAGTCAGTCAGAGATTTCTTTAATCTTCACCAAGTGCAGAAGTAGATGGAAGGAGACAGTGTTCAACATCATCATCAATGTCTACTGATTCTATAACCTTATAGGCCTGGCATGTAAACACTTAGAGCAGACAACAGCTCTCCTCAAGAGCTGCTTAAAGCTAAACTCCATATGCTCCAAGGTGGCATCTGTGAGCAACTGATCAAAGCTGTTCCTGCACTCTCTATGGGGTTGTCCTTGCCAGGCATGCCTGTGTATAATATAGCATCTATCCACTGGATATGCTGTGAACATAGGTTTGCTATTCAACCAACATGGTTTGTCTTGGTTGGATGGATGGCTGGATGGGTGGCCAGAAAGTAGGCTGGATGGGTGGCTAGAAAGTAGGCTGGTCAGCTGGTTTAATAATTGGCTCAGTGGGCAGCTGGATGGTGGGCCGACCAGTCCAACAGATTCCCCACATAGAAAGGTACAATCACCTGGTACAAGGCATGTGTCACCATGTGAATGACCTCTTGTCACTAACTGAACCAAATGGCTGGACAAGTGGCTAGACTGGCTAGTTGGCAACCAGAGCATCAGTGTATGACAAAGATAGCTGATAAAACATTCCTGGGAGATCAGTGTTATACTCCATTCACATGGACTTACAGGCACTGAGGCCATGCTTGGACATGCAGTAGGAGGGGTTGCCCCTGTGAGCTATCAAATACTGGGAGATCTATCTCCCATCAATTCCAAGACTGTATTGGTGAGATGTGATGAACAGAGGAATAGAAACTCCTCTGAAGTCAGCAACTGCAACATTGTCTACCACACTAATTTTCTCATTGGTAACTCCAGAAGCGCCTGGGGTGAGAGCGCATCATGGGCAGCTCTGCAGGTCACTGATACAACACAGGAAGCAGGCTTGATAATACCATCCCTGTCGGCATGATTTTCATATGAAATGTGGAAAAGGCAATCATGGCAATGCCCACTACACTAATTATCAACAATGTCTTGCAGTGAAGACTCAAAAGGTTGTTGTCAGTTGACCCTGACAGTCTCTCCTTGCTTTTCAAATGTTTGTGCAGGACCATGAACCTCATTCCCTTTAACAACCTAGCACAAACTCTGCATGGTGAAGCTGAGGAACACTTAACTATACAAGTGAGGCACATCCTGTGTGTCCTACTGACCCTAATTTTTTTAACCGACATCATTTGGTCATCACTGTGTAATTGAAACAACATGAATGACAAAACAATGGAAAATAATAACCCATAAGTTTTAACTATGAAAATAATGCAATTGCTTATAAACAAGATAAAAAAATATTCAAGAACTGCAAATAAAACAACAGCAAGTACCAATGAAACAGTGTTCAACTACATGCTGAGAAAACCATGTCCACAAAATGCAAAAACATTAGACAATTACTGAGTTAAATACAAAACTAAGGTTGCCAATATGTTGCAAAATACTTCAACAATCTGACTTTCTAGATGGTTGGGTAGAATTCAAGCTGCTTTATAATGGATAGACAGAGCCCATGCAGTGTGATGTTGATCCTACCATAGTGAAAGTGGTACACACCTGGAATATGGGTTGCCACTTAGTGCTGGGATGGGAAGATAGTCGGTATGAGTTTCTTCTCTTTTGTGTATATGGCATATAGACATTAAAATCCTTTTATTCCAGAAGGGCTGGATTTGAGAGGCGGCAGAGTTTATTTCTTAATATTTGTGTGATTAAGGAATGTATTCAGTACTGAAAATGTATGTTGTTGAGTGAATTTCTTTTAACCCCACAAACTGCATTGGAATTTGGAAATCAGATTTTTGAAAAAGCATATCCGCAAAATCATCTCAAACAATTTTCCTGAGATTAACCTGAACACATTAAATTTTCATTCACACAATGTTTACAAAGTCTGAAAATAAACATTTTACTCTTTATTATTCAATGAAGAACAGTAGATACAATCAAATAAACCCATTTCAAATCCTTTCTTGAGTTCACAGCAATATGATAGGCAGATATTACAAGTGATTTCATAACTAAAATGTAATAAAGCAATTATTATGTCTCTCCCCTTTGTACAGTACATGCTGATTTGTCATAATATACTTAATTCTATTTAGCATTCAATCACCAAAATATGGCACAAATAATTTAAGTTATGAACATTTCAAACCTGTACTGCTTCTCTCCACCCACAAACTGTGCCATGGACCTCAGCATCACCACTGTAAGAGAGGAACAGTTAAATCACTGATTCCGTTAATAAGTCTACATTTATTATGAGTGTAGAAATCCATGAAATAGGCAGATATGAAAATGTAGTGTGTGTCTGATTTGGATTTTTAATGTAGCTTTAACAATGTTTCAGTCACATCACTACAATGTCTGCAGTGTGGCAGCTTATAGTGGTGTCTATCACTGGGGCATCATCCCCCAGACATGTAGCATGACGTCCCACCCAGTCACATTATCCTGACACTAAGCCACCGGAGTGGTGAAAATGTAGTAATCTGTTTATTAATTCCACAACTAAGACTATTAACTGAAAAGTTAGCTTGTCAAATTTATGACATAGATATCATATGAACCAGACTGGAAGGAATGATTTATTGATTGATTTGTGTTTAATTACAGATCAATACATGAGAGGTTATTTCCTGCCAAGGCAACTGGAGTTAAGTGCCTTACCTAGAGACATACCACAGTAGTCAAACCAGCCTGGTATGGTCTGGATTCAAATCCAGACACTTCTATTTCCATACTAACCATTAAACCACCACTGAATGGGATAGCCAAAATGAATAACTGAATTCATTTTAATATGTAGGATATAATATCTGTACAATACATACTATAAGAATATCCACTAAATTTAGTATCAATCATTTTCTTTTGCATATCTACAAAATATGATCTCCACAGAATGTCATATTTCAAGACAAAATGTTGCTGAAATGGCTAATATTGACTGCTGCTGTGTTCATTAGGTTTGGAGAGTATAATCTACAAACAGATACAACTTTTGATCAATCATTACAAACCAACTGTCCATTTTAAACCTGAAGCTAAACTGCAACATCAGCAACTGCTATTAATACCTCTGAGCTTCACCTTCTAGAGTCTACACATCCAACTTTTTGCATATCTATCCACATCATATCCCTGTAGTGTTACAGATCTTTGTGTTTTCTGAGCATGAAAAAAGGTATTCACATATTTTCCTAATGTCACCATCCTATCATAAATGTCTGCATCACTTACCATGAAAAGGTTGACTGGCAATTAAACCTAGACATCTGGTTACTGTTTCTTGTGAGGTCTGCAACATAAGGAGACTTTTCACAATATTATTTTATTGCTGTCATATGATCCATCCATTAAAATATGTCCATTGTAAAAACCACTATTTGGAGCAATTATGTTTCTTCCACAATGCTTACCTGGTCATAATACCTTAGGGGTACACCACTATCTCGCAAATCCAGCACACCCAGGCTCAACATTTAGCTATAAAGCTAACTCATTTGCCCACATATATGGCAGTCAGACAGAGTGAATTCCCCTTTTATATACGATTGGTGCCAAATCCTATCTGCACCTTAGTTATTACTGGATCGGAATATGTGCTCTCCTAGTAGAATAACTACAGCTGGGAGGGTGTATCCATATTATAAATAGGCAAGTATTATTGAAGAAACCTTTAACTCCAAAAATTGGTTTCTTCTTCAAATATGTTTACCTAATCATAATACCTTAGAGGAATAGGTCAGAAGTAGTGGGATTTACATCCCCTTACCTCCAAGAGAAACCATCTCCAGTCTCCTAAGATGTGTGAGGCACATTTTAAAGTTCTGCAATGCTGGAGCACTGACCTTGTATACATAAAGACATGTTTTGTTTTTTTTCAAAATGGGAAAACAATTTCTCCTGCAACTCCACAGAAAGTTGTATTGCTGTGTCAAGAAGCAGCTGATTAACCTTACTGCACTGCAGCAATAGGTCCCACCAGATCCATGTTAGCCTTTTGGGACGAAAGATCTTGGAGGTAGAAACTAGAGAAAGATGACTCCAACCGATGTCACTTGAATGCAATGCTTGTTGCGACTGCCCTAACCGCCATCATCCAAAATGCATAGTAACTTCTTTTGATCTTGGGTTAATTCTCTGGATACAGAACAAATAACCCATCATATCCAGGATGACAGAGCTGGAGCTGCAGTATCACTCTTTTCCTTTTTCAAAGATAAAAACAGGTGAGATTCCCCTCTTCATACGAGCCTGATTCCCTTTAGGCACCACTTCAAAGCCCTCACCGCGTCCTGCATATGACTCCGAGTTCAAGGCTCTATGTTGGAACAAGGTTTCACCACACAGGACTGATTGCCCATGAGTGGGAACCTGTTCCTGACGACAAAAGCAGGGACCATCAGGATGATACTGACTCATCCCGACAACTGTTAAATGTTTGAGTCGACTGCTAAAACATGCATTCCTACTTGAAGTAGCTTGGACAAATAAGAAGTGAACAATCAATGCTCTTGAAAGCAGTTTAAACCACTTTATTCAACCATGTTAGAACCGATGATAGATTCCACTTTGGGCACAGAGCCAACACCTTTGGCCTTGAGTGGAAGTAATACCTGGGGTATAGATTGGATTTGGTACCAATCTCTATACCAAACACAGATCACTCTGTGTGACTGCCACATATCAGGGTTGACAACTTTTAGCTTTGCAGCCAACAATTTTAGTCTGGGAGGGTTGGATTTGCAAGGTAGGGATTGTACTTCTAAGGTATGATGATCAGGTAAAGTATTTGAAGAAGAAAAAGAAAACTGTTCGGTGTTTGTTATGAATGTTTTCTATAAGAATATTATATAAATATATGGAATGTGTATCTAAGTCTTTATTGTACTCACAATGGAAACATGACAAAGAAAAAAACTAAACTAGAAATAACTGAACACACCAAAAGCATCCAATAATTTTCCCTTTAATCCCAGTTACAGAACTTTGTATTGCATTTTTAATTAGTTATTTGTCACTCACTGACCTTGATTTTAGTTTGGTACTGAGGCAATCTGAGTGGAATACTTTGCTTAAGGGTACAATATGGTAGCAATCTCGATAGCTTGGTGATATAATCTCTCATCCAATCAAAATCTGACAAGTAATGTAACTTCTACAGTACTTACATGCTCAGGCAATCAGAATCAAGATCACTTCATTAACAAACATGAATGTCACTCATAACATAACTTATTGAAGGTCTTGACGATACAAGTTCAAATGTCAAATGTGATCAAAATCTATCAGAAATGAAGCCTCCAGAAGTATGTTCAGAAGCATGTATTGATGGTTAGGCAGATGGATGAAAGACAAATGGTCATATCATAAAAATATGAAAGTTACTAAAGTCAGAAATGGTCACTGTGAGCTACTTTTGTTGATGATAAGCAGTACCTTTAACATTAATGCAGACATCAGGTATCATGACTGTAAATAATGAATTCATTTATCTTCATCAGCATGAATTTTTATTAGGTTCTTTAGGAGGAAAGGGAAATTAGATTATCATTGTTATATAAATTTTTACTGATTGTGGGAAGTGTCATATTTTTGACACAGCAGGATCACTAATCGTTGGGCTTCGAATCTGTGATTTGTAGCAACCATGAATCCACAAAAATTGGTACCCTGTGAAAAATAGCTTATTTAAATAATGAAAGTCATAAAAATGGAGCTAAACACACAAAGCCTAAATGAATCACTTGAACATGAAAAAGAGGTCACTATACAATACTTTCATGTGTCATGAAAAAGAGGTCACTGTACAATACTTTCATCTGTCATAGCTAGAACCCTTCAAGATTAGCACACCTACTAAGCTTGAGGATTCTACACAGTAGTGACAGAGAAATGAAACTAAAAGAAAAAAAACTATGCCTATCCCAACAACAATAATGACAACATCACAGAAATGGGAGTACCTTGAAGACACAAACGCTTTGCTGTCCAACAAAAATTTCCAGGACTTCAAGAAAAGAACATTTCTTCTTTTTAGCTGTTGAGTGCTGAAAGCATCTCTGACATTCTTCAGTGACAAGATTTTCAAATTAGCCATACTGGATGAAAGATAGGCAATGTTCTCACTTATGATGAACTAAACACCTTTAGAAAACATTTGGTGAAAACCCAATGTCGATATGAGAATTAGTGACAAGATTTTCAACATGTTCACTGTGGCAGCCATAGGTGAGGTCAGATTGGTACTATTTTCATTCAGGCCCAACTAGACACCAAAATAAGACTTCTAGTGTAACCCCATGTTGATTTGACTTTCCATTTAGGAAAAGAAGCAATAACAAGATTTTCAAGATGATTGTCATGGTGCTTATGCTGGCTGTCAGATAAGAACCTCTTCATTTAGTATCATCTAGACATTATAAGATGTCTTCTGGTGTAAACCCAACGCTGATATGCCTCTCCATAAAGGAGAAACAGTGAGAAGATTTTAATTATGGTTGCTGTGGCATCCATACTGGATATCAAATTGGCAAATTTCTTAATTAAAACCAACAAGACACTATAAAAAATATCCTGGTGCAAACCCCATACTGACATGACTTCATTCAGAAGTAGATTTTCAAGATGTCTGCTGTGGTGACCATATTGGACATCAGATCTGCACCATTTTCATTTAGAACCAACCAGATATCATGATAAGTCTTTTAGTGAAAACCCCATGCTGATGTGACTATCCATTAACGTGGAGTAGCAACAACAAAATTTTCAACATGGCAACTGTGATGGCCATTTTAGATGTTCAAGGACCAACTACACATTACAAGACGTCTTCAAGTGCAAACCACACGCCAACATCGCATTCTGTTCAGAAGAAGCAGCAATATTAAGATTTTCAAAAAGGCTGCCATGGTGACCAGGAGTAACAAGTTTTCAACACTGCAGCTCTGATGGTCACACTGGTTGTCTCTATGCAAAATTATTTTCATTTTAAGACCAACTAGATATATTGCAGTGAAAACAGGATGCTGATGACTTTTCATTTAGGTGGAGTAGCGATACCAAGATTTTCATGATGGCTGCTGTGATGTATGACAGACAACAGGTCATCCCATAAACTCTTCTGGTCAATGGCCAGTTGAGCTAAAAATGATACATCTATGCATGGCAGGTGGGACAAAAATGAAATCAGTCTACCTCTTTTGCTAATGTTTTCAGCCAGTCTACCAAAGCTTCCTCTTTCTTTTCTGTTTCTTCTTTTTGTTCTTTTGCAGGCTTGAAGTACTGACAAATATAATTGTTAGTTGATTAATGAATAGATCAATAGTAGTATGCACAATTTCATTCCAATTTTATTTTCTATATATGGTAGATATTTTACTAAGGTGAGAATGACTTTTTCACCAAAAAAGTCTGAAGCTACACAACCACAACCAACCTCAACACAAATATCTAGGAAACTGAACAGATCAGACAAAGACTACAGTAACATGTTTTTAAACTTTAAAAAGTCATTAACAAATCTCAAACGTTCAGGAACCTTAAAATTCCCACTCTGAATATTAATACTATGAAATCATTTAAATGAGAAGCCATTTCAATAATTTTGCAGAGGAAAAACAACATTTAATATATTCACGTATTACTGTAAATGTAAATAATGTTTTCCTAATTGACATGTCTCAGGAAATTAAAAAAAAAAAGGCCTGTTAAATTCTTTGATTGACAGTCTTTACCTGATTTGCCTTATTCTGCACAGCAGTTCCCACCAATCCACCAAGGATCCTTGGAAAAAGGCCTCTGTACATGCCAAAGAATCCATCTGTTCTCTTAATGTAACTGACTACGGATAAAACAATACTGAAAACTGAATAATAACCTAAGTATATTCTATGTTATATGTATATCTGTCTTTAGTGCAGACAAAGAGTGTGTGTGTGTGTGTGATTTGGATTTTTAATGTAGCTTTAACAAATTTTCAGTCATATCATTACGATGTGTGCAGTGTGGCAGTTTATAGTGATGTCTAGCACTGGGAATCATGCTGCAGATGTGTAGCATCATGTCCCACCCAGTCACATTATCCTGACAAAAGGCCCACCAGTTGTAACATTAACCTCTTAATGCTGAACGCTTAGTGAGGCAGCTGTTAGTACCATTTTTATAAGTCTTTGGTATGACTCGGCCAAGGTTAGAACCCGCGACCTCCTGCACCCGAGGCAGACGCTCTAAGCACTAGGCCACCGGAGTGGTAGTGTGAACAATAATAATTTTGGGAATTCCATTTCTGTTCTAAACTTGAAACTAGAGTACAGCATATAACATGATACCCATCAAAATAAGATAAATGTATTTCTGCAGCAGACACGGAATAAACATGAAGATACATGCACAGACATGGTTCCAACAAGACTCCTAGGTTAATCTGCACCCAAATCAGATTTGCTCCTGGCATAAAATTTCCAGTGAATGTCGCTGCTCATGGTTCTTTTTCAGGCAAAGGGAAATATATGTACCATGCTTAAATGATATCAGTCACTGAAAAGTTGAGTTACTGTCCTGAAAGGAAATGTAACAGGAAAATCTATTTTTAGTAAGACTTAAATTGAACTTCATGCTACTTGCTCCTAAATGGATAGGACTTTTACTTAAGGACATGGATTACATTTCATGTACGAATGTCCATTGAAAATTGGTTGATGTGACTCAAGTTCTGCTCCAGATTGAACTGTGTTAGTAACGGTGAAACTGAACTTCAAGAGATACATCCTGAAATTAATAGGAATCTATCTTGAGGGAAGGGGAACAAACAAAAGCACTGTGTAGTGCTGAAGTTACTGTTTGGAAATTAACGAAATGGTCAATGTTATGTTATGTCAATGAACCTGACTTTGAAGCTACTGACCCCTAAATCAATGCTAGTAGATTCTTCCTGGGGTTGAAGGAAACAAATGTACTAAATTTCATTTAATTCTACTGTCAACAAAGTAAGTTAATATCCTGAAAATGAAATGCAGCTTCAGAAAATCTACATAATGCTGAGGCAGTAGAGTATCACTTAGGGGAAAAGGCATATGTTGGTCTGTTTTATCTTTGTAATAAATACCTATTATACGAATCCTTGTTCACAATTCTCACATTTACAACACTGAAATGCCACGATAGTCTCTGTATGTCTGTGATCTCCAATGTTTTTCTGCACTGCATACAGGGGGCCCCAAGTGGCCGAGTAGTCTAAAGCGCTCTCCGTTACGGATCACTGCCATCTCACCTCTGTCTGCGTGGGTTCAAGTCTAAGATTCGGCCAATGTGGATATGTGAGAAAGCTTGCCAGTAGCTTCTCGTGGGTCGGTGGTTCTTTCCGCGGATTTCCTGGTTTCTTCCTCCACCATTAATACTTGCCGCCATGTATAGCCTATCGTGTGCTGAAAAATGGCGTTAAGCCCCACAACAACAACAACAGCAGCACTGCATACACACATTTAATCAAAACATCATTCTTTTGCAGCAATATGTTGCTGTTCTCAAACATCACAAACAGATCAGTTTTCATTGATCTTTTCTCTCCAATGCCCATACTGACAATCTGTGCAACATAACATTAAAAACCTATTTTGATTTTTGATACTAAATATATATAATTTGTAATAATATTAATAATCTATATGTAGATGACCGGATTATATTTTGTGTCTATTACAGCAACTGTTCAGTTCTTTTCACATTTTATAACTTTTGGGATTTTTCCAAAACATTTAGTTGCACGATTAAGCACAAAAACACGCTGGGTAAACAAATCATTTTAACAAAATGTTATTGGTACAATTAAGCAAAAATGCACCTGAGGCACACAAATGAATTTTGGTAAGCACGTCTGTATTCCTATGTTGATACATGCAGCATTAGATTTTCAGATCATGAGAGCATTTGTTTTCAACTTTACATGCTTTAACAAAAACTTTGCCAGCAGGATTAAGCAAAAACCACTTTAGGTGGACATATGAAACTGAATATGGATGTTTTTAAGCATATGCTGACAACCTTTTCAAATGTTTGTAAGCATATGTTGATTACCTGTTCAAATGTTTGTAAGCATATGTTGACAACCTGTTCAAATGTTTGTAAGCATATGTTGATTACCTGTTCAAATGTTTGCAAGCGTATGTTGACTACCTGTTCAAATGTTTGTAAGCATATGTTGATTACCTGTTCAAATGTTTGTAAGCATATGTTGATTACCTGTTCAAATGTTTGTAAGCATATGCTGATTACCTGTTCAAAAGTTTGCAAGCATATGTTGACTACCTGTTCAAATGTTTGTAAATATATGCTGATTACTTTTTCAAATGTTTGTAAGCATATGCTGATTACCTGTTCAAATGTTTGTAAGCATATGTTGACTACCTGTTCAAATCTTTGCAAGCATAAGTTGACAACCTGTTCAAATGTTTGCAAGCATATTGTGATTACCTGTTTAAATGTTTGTAAGCATATTGTGATTACCTGTTCAAATGTTTGCAAGCATATGTTGACTACTTGTTCAAATCTTTGTATGCATATGCTGATTACCTCTTCAAATGTTTGTAAGCATGTGTTGACTACCTGTTCAAGAGTTTGTAAGCTTATGTTGATTACCTATTCAAATGTATGCAAGGATATGCTTATTACCTGTTCAAATGTTTGTAAGCATATGCTGATTACCTGTTCAAATGTTTGTAAGCATATGCTGATTACCTGTTCAAATGTTTGCAAGCATGTGCTGATTACCTGTTCAAATGTTTGTAAGCTTATGTTGATTACCTGTTCAAATGTTTGCAAGCATATGCTGATTACCTGTTCAAGTGTTTGTAAGCATATGCTGACTACCTGTTCAAATGTTTTAAGCATATGTTGACTACCTGTTCAAATGTTTGCAAGCATATGTTGACTACCTGTTCAAATGTTTGTAAGCATATGTTGACTACCTGTTCAAATGTTTGTGCTCTTATTGCAATTGTTCATTTTATTATAAATTTTATAAATGATTTTGATAAATACTTTTTTATGCATACCTATTTTACAAATATTGCGTCAGTTTGTAATAGGCTGATCCAATTTGAAAAGAACTAATTATAGTCAGAAAATAATTTCTTGATGTAAACTGCTACAGCATCAATGGAAAGAGACAATGTTCAAATCTACTTTACAAAATAAATAGATTTGTGTTTGCAAAATTTGCATATCCCAACTGCAGACCAAAAGTTAACAAATTCAGACATTTTTGAAAAAATTGCTAGAATGACTTGAAAATCTAATCAGACCATTTTCAATGCACCATGAGTGGATTTTGTTTCATTGTGGTAACAACCTTTTTGTTAAAAAAAGTCTCAATCCAACAAGATGGAAAAATGTGTACATAAACCAAAAAGCTGCTGATATGACCTGAAAATCCAATCAGGTCATTCAAATATGAATACAAAACACCCTACCAAATTTTAGTTATCTACCTCAAATGGTTTGTGCTAAATTGTACTAATAAGGTTTTGTCCAAAAAGGTTATCATTGTTATTTTGGGTTTAATGCCACTTCTTGGAACAAGATAGGCTATACATGGCAGCCTATATAATAGGAGGAGGAAGAAAACGGAAAAACCTGGCAAAAACCACCAACCCATGGGAAGCTACTGTCAGGTTTCTCACATACCCACAATGGGTGAGATGGCATTTATCAGTAAAGGCAAGTGCATTAGACTGCTTGGCCACCAGAGGCCTCATCCAAAAAGGAATATTAAAACATGTTCAAAACAAGAGTCCCTCAAAGGTATTAATGCTCTAATGGGCAAAAGAATTTCCAGGAATCTGAGATAAGACCATTTATTCCTTGTAACAGCTGAGTGTTGAAACCATCTATGATATTCTTCAGTGATAACAAGATTTTCAAATTAGCTGCTGTCAAACACATATCAGATTTCAGCTTGATACCATTTTTATTTAAGACAAAAAAAAACATCATTAGAAGTCTTTTGGTGAAAACCCCATGACATGATGATCATCTATTCACAAGGAGTAATGGCAACAAGATCTTTAATACAGTCATTATGGCAGCTATATTGGATGTATGACTGGCACCATTACTATTTAGAATCAACTAGGGATCATGTGAAGTCCATTGGTGTAAACTCCATTTTGATATAGCCATCTAGTTGGAGAAAAGTAGTGATATTTTGAAGATATGATTTTCCATTCAGAATTAGAAATAACAAGATTTTCAAAATAGCTGCTGTTTTAGCCCTATTGTACATCAGACTGGCACCATTTTCATTTAAGACAAACTTGATATCATAAGAAGTCTTTTAGTGGAAACCACATGTTGATATGACCAACCATTCTGGATAAGTAGTGGTAAGATTTTCATGATGGCCACTGTGGTGGCCATAATGGATGCCTGAGTAGCACCATTTTCAACTAGGACCAACTAAACAATGGGATGAATGTGTGTGTCAAGTGTCAAGGCAATCCTCCACAAAGCTTAGAAGTAGTGATAACAAATTTGTACTAACAGACCGACAGATGAAGACAACAGATCATCTCATAAGCTCTTCTGGTCTATGACCAGAAGAGCTAAATATGTAAATTACATAGAAACTGCTGTAATGGCCTAAAAATCCAACCAAATCATCAACATATGCATACAAATACGCTAGCCAAATCTTCTATGGACATAAGGATGGACAAGTATGGACATATGGATGGACAACACAAAATCAAGATGCAAGTATTGGGAAGTATACAAAAATGCCCATCTCTCCATGAAAGGATTGAAAACAAGAGTACATGTACCACAAATGTACATTATATGTAAGTTGCATGACCTTTTCCCTACTAATGACACTGACCTTTCAGTTAGGACTTGACTTTTGTATGATAAAGTGTGGATCTGAGTAAATTTCTTACAAATATCTGTAGGAGTCAAAAAGTGAAAGCCTGGAGAAGTAAACAGGGCAATAATTTAAATTATCCCTTGCTCTGACCTTGACCTTGAGGTTATGGGTATGACTGAAGACATGAGACACTGTCAAGAATAAAAATGGCTAAAGTTTCATTAAACAGCCTCTTTGATTTAAAAGTTAAACTTGTACATGGATACAGGTCACTGATTTATATTTTTCCTTGCTATGAACTTGTTCATGAGGAAGGAAGTCTGGCTATGATATACAACACACTGTTGATATATGTTATACAACTGGCTAAAGTTTCGTAACAATATCTTCAGTGGTTCAAAAGTCCTACTTTGGACAAAGAATCAATTCAAAGAATTACATTTTACTTCATAACCTTGGCATGGAGGCAGGAGTAATGGCAATGGTATTTGACACACTTACACAATATATAACTAAGTTAACAGATCAAAACAAAATTAACTCACTGTACTGAAATACATTTGGATAGTAGAGTTTTTCTTTGCCAAATATTGTACTGCTTGCAGTTGGTTCAATAGGTTCATGTCCAATCTGAAAAATAAGACAGATTTAAGCATACATTCATGCTCAACTTGGTTTTTTCAATAAGCTGATTTTAACATGTGTCAAACATTTGTCAACACCAAAAGAAACCCCCAAACAAACATAATGAGCTCAAGTTTATGACATTGATAAAATCTTCTGTTAAAAAAGTGCAAATATTTCGACAAATGCCTTCCGGGGCTAACAAACATCTTTCCAACATTTTCTGCAAAGAAAAGTGACTCTAAGACAAAATAAAAGCTACTGATGGTTTTATTACATACTCAGTTGATACTGGACACGAAAGTGATCACATCTGAGAAATTTCAGTCCAACTGACCAATGAATATTTTTCCGAGCGAAAACTGTACACCCTTTACCAAAGTTTTTCTTCCAGGTAGGATTCACAGATTTTAAAATGGGCTACTACTAGCAGGATCCATACTTATTGTGCCAGGCCCCATATCTTGATAAAGTGTTTTTAATATCCTTTATTTTCTTTGCTTGTTGTGAAGTTCATGCACAGGGTCAAGAACATATGGGGGCCCCGAGTGGCCGAGTGGTCTAAAGCGCTCTCCGTCACGGATCACTGCCATCTCACCTCTGTCTGCGTAAGTTCGAGTCCAGGCTCGGCTAACGTGGGTACGTGAGAAAGCTCGCCAGTAGCTTCTCGTGGGTCGGTGGTTCTTCCCGGGATTTTCCAGGGTTCTTCCTCCACCATTAATACTGGCCGCCATGTATAGCCTATCTTGTGCTGAAAAATGGCGTTAAACCCTATAACAACAACAACAACAACAACAACAACAACAACAAGAACATATGACACTCATGCAGTAACTGGCTCTGTGCACCAACTGGTGTATATACCTAGCATAAGTATTAAAGCCAGGTTTACTCACAGTTCTGATCTACTAGCCAGGTAAGACTGATGCATGGTAAAGTGGGAATGAAATCCATATTTTAACATTTTTATAATATGTAAAATGAAATTACACTAACCCCTGAATGTCTCTGGCTGTCCTGGCTATCTGGCCAGGGAACTGTTATTCCTTGCCCTGATGGATTTACTAAATAAAAATGAAGAATTGTTTTCCTGTGTGACTCTGCTGTTGAGAACCAAAGTTGGTGAAATAAAATTAATGCCAAGGATAAATACTTCATATATTTCATGTGAATACATAGCTGTCAACTGCAAGAACATGCCTCACACATATAAGTTTCATCAAAATGTAACCAGAAAATAGATTTCTTAAACCACTGTGAACAACTAGATGAACACATTTTTGGCCACTTCTTATTCTGACATCATTGGCCACTGTTGTGAACAAATGTACAATGACATTAAATGGAAGATGGTCTGACCTATACAAATTCAGGACTTCTGGTAGTTCACTAAGAATGAATTCAATTATGTGGACTATCATTTGTTTACAAACATGTGGCAGCCCTCTTGCTCCAGTGCATCAATTTTGTCCAAACATCTGTATCAACTATTCCTCTCTGAATCAATCACCTGCTGAACTAATATACCCCTTCTTATATGTGATTTACCTGACTACTATGTAAATTACACATGATTAAACCACTGTAGTTATATATTTTAAACTTTATATTTCCCCAATTAAACTTTATCCATGTAACAAAAATCTGTGTTCCTTGTGCTTATGGCAAGGTCTTCTAGGTGTGATATTTCAGGAATCATGCAAATTTTGAACAATCTGCACAGAAAAATCAAGCAAATGCATGAGAATTGCACAATATTATTCCAGTCCTACATGTACCTTTATTTCTTTCTTGCATCTCTACTATATTCAGAAAAAATTCACACTTTTCTTGTGATGAAGGGGGATTTTGTTCAGTTCAGGATATATTAACAAATATATCCTGAAATAAACTACTGTGGTTTGAAACCCATTTCCATATTCCCATGTACCTTTATTTCTTTCTTGCATCCCTAATGTATTCAGAAAATTTAAACTTTTCTTGAGATGGAGGGGAAATTTTGTTCAGTTCTAGAATATGAACAAATCACTCATTAAATACTCTGCTGTGGTTTGAAACCCATATACATATTCCTGAATACCTATCTAACTCATACTTCTATGAAAAAACCCATACATGCAAGGACCAGTTCATTAAAAATATCAGAACTAATTTTACACTGTTGCTACTCTCGGGTATTAAACTACCTAACAGAAAAGTGTGAAAACCAACAAGTTTTGACAAATTCAGCAAATAGTTTATTTCCCTAGAATGCAATCACACAGTACAAATTAAATATATACATAACATATAATCATGGAGAAAAGCCAAAACACAATACAAATGAAATATACATAACAAGACTGCAAAGCAAATCATATAATTTAAACGGGTGAGGTTTTATTTTCATGACACACATAATGCAACTATACAATAACAGTGTATCAAATGACTTATAATAAAAAAGAAATACAATAAGAGTTGAGATATTCCTATTTCTATTGTTTTCTCCAAGCCCTGTTTTGTTACATTAACCATTTGGGGGTTAATAATGGTAAATGTATCCAGGCCACTAAGTGTGGAGGAACTTTTCTCTTTTTTAAAAGTGAAGCACATGTACAGTTGTGGTTTGCTGTAAAAGACAAGATACCAATTCTTTACGTCTTTTCCTCAGTGATTTTATAGAGAACTCCTAAATAAATATAGGCCTTGTTTTAATTAGGCCAACAAAAAAAGGTGACATCCCTGTTTCTCATTGCCAACTCCAGCCCTCTTTCCCCACATGATTAAAATTTCACATTAAACAGATATGTTTAAAAAATAAAAGACCCGCAGAATATTTTCTACTTTTTCATGGTACTTTATGATTCTAACTATACTATTGTCTATAAATCTATCAGTGACTGAAGAATATCAGGTAACCCTGGGAGTTGTATTATCAAGAGTTGCATACAGCTGTACACAGGTAAGTATAATCTTTCCTGTGCCAGTGTTGCATACAGTTTCACACACAGTGAGTATAATCTTTCCTGTGCCAGTGTTGCACAACTCTAACACATAATGCCAATATGCATGTCATCTGCTGTACTATACAAGGTTATATGCTTGGTCTAGATATTTTGACCTCAAGTTAGCATTTATTTTTGCTATATAATAAACAATTGCATTTTGATGCTGAAATAATTGATATTCAAGTACTCAAAGTACTAATTTTGGTCAATTTTCCAATGTCATTGTCTGGTTACTGTAATAACATTACCATCATGTTGTTAATATGTCTACCACAATTTAAGAACTGAATAGGTATGTTTGTAAACCCTAAAATTAAGTATTTAAACTATACCAAATATTTTCTAGAAATATTTTTCATTTGCATATAGTAAATCACATGCAATTAAAAGATATTTTACTTTGTGATGAAGTCCACTAAAGCATGCTGTGACATGTATCTATTGGTTTTATGTACATTCACTCTTTGCTAGATATCAGTACAATGTCTCTGAAGATCTTTTCTATTGTTTAAACACATTGCATTGCCATAAATTTTCATAATTGAGGTCAGACTACAATTTCTCAAAACCTATATTAAATCCTTCCCCTGCAATCGGTAAGAAATTTACATGGATTGCGGCACTTAATTTCATACAATTACACGTAAGCATACATATTCAGGGAAAATGTGGAGGGGATGGGTGAGTGAGTGAGATGAATAAATTAATGACCATAGCAGAAACTGGACTGGAGTACATTCACCAAAATGAATATAATTGCTAAAAATTTAGAACACCATGTATCAAAATCTGAATAATTAACTTGAGTAGAGGAATCAAATTTTGAATATTACTTGATCACCATATATAAAGTGTGTTATATATATGCTTGAAAGAAGTCAAATAAGCAAATATTAATGTTCAATGTAAAATCAAATGATACATGTGCAATACTACCTAAAAATATGCCTTGTTCTGTTAAAAATATTATATTAGTTAACCAATTAGTATTCAAGTGTATATCTGGTAGTTTGACACTGGTATCATCAACCTTCATTGTAGCAGTGAAAAAGGAATTAAGACATTCTGCTCTGTCAACATCTGAAAATGTTACATGTAACGAGCCATTTACATTAATGTTACATGTAATGAGCCATTTACATTTAATATTACATGTAACTAGCCATTTATATTAATGCTTCTTAGTGGAGCTTTGGAAGTAGAATACATTCTTTGACAAAATGATGCTCAAGTTTCCAATAATCTTTCATGCTTTTCTCCATGCCCCAAATAAATGTTTCGTTGGTGCTTTTTTCTGGTTATTTACTTTATCTATGTATTTTTTTGCACTTTTCCCATTTTCCCCAATGTCTTGGATTATTACAATTAATAGCTATTTTGTTTCATGTGATCATGCTTCCTGCTTGTTCTGTGTATTGTGCTATCATACCAAAATTTGTGCCTCAGTCAAACGGTTATCATGTGAAATGATATAGCCTTAGCAAACTGAATAAAGAACAAAGTATTAACAGCATCATCACAAGACACTAACTTAGTTGTCCAGTATATATCTGTTATAAAATTATATTTTTCAAATTCCATTTAATTATACTTCTCATGTATAACAGGGGGTAGATTCATAATGCAGCCTAGTATTTAAATAGGATGCCTTTGTGATCACTTACATTTGTACCAACAAAGATAAATTCAGAAAGATATGCATCTGCGACTGGAGATGTAATAATGGGATCTAACCGAGTTGCGGAGCTATCTGTTACTTGGGTTGGCTCAGTTATTGTATTTTTCATGTCACTGAGCATCATCACCTCTCACAGCCCCATGAACTCAACACTGGCTAGTCCTGATTTAAATCATCCATAATTATTATATTATCACAGACACTGCAGCCCTGCTCAGTGATGATTTTCATTGAGTCCCCGAAGTATGATGACATTGATGGCAGACAGTCGATTATGAGTAATTGATATTTCATTCCTTTTACACATATTTCTATCCTTATCCCTTCAAGGTTACATATAAACAAATTGGTATAGACCATTACCCTCCCCCAATATATCTGATTATATTTAATTTGTTTATATCAACATCAGCAATGCACATAACATAAATAACACAAATGAGATTATGAGAATACCAAATGAAAATGGTCGAGACTGATAAAATAAAAAAAATAAATAATAATAATAGGGCACTGAGTTTAGACAGAACACATGGTTAAGGCGAAATTACCAAAGTCTGAAAAATCAAATTTGTAGGCAGTCATTACTACCTTTTTTAAAAGGTAAGAATGATGGATAAAAGATTGGCTACTTGGAACATTAACTTTATTATGGGTATCAACGCGAGTGTGTAAATGTTACTTCAATGAAAACTCTAATCAAAATACATGTAATTTTAATGTGACAATTATTATAATGAGCATCCCATATCTTGCTCATCATTTGCTGTTAATGTTCTTTGCCTCCTATTATGAGAGGATTCAGTTTGTAAGACACGTCTTTGTTAAATATATCTGACAGTTTTAAAGACATGAATTAGTAACTGTTTACTTTTTTAAATTTCTGTCACAGAAATATATACGAGTTTTCTTTCATACTGTCTTTGTTAAGTATATCTGAGTTTCTGTAAGACAATTTTTTTTAAATGTGTGAGTTTTTGTAAGACCTGTCTTTTTTAAGTATATCTTGCAGTTTCAGCATATAAAAAAAACTAGGACTGTCATGATATTTATTCCTTCTCTTATATATAAGCATATGATGAAAATACTGAAAATGGAGCCAGATAACAATGACTGATAATGCCCAAAGATATAAACTTCAGCAGATTAATATTTACAGAACTACATGTGGTGAAAGAAGAGAGGAAAAGCAAACTAAAAATAAGCAAATAAGTCATTTCAGAATCAGAGCTCTCAAAAGAGTATGACCAATCGGATTTATAATGTGAGAAAAAGTTATCTGAATGGTGAGGAAAAACACAGTAGTTACCAGTATCAGGTTGAATTTCTACTGAGCCAAAGGTTTGGGTGTGTGAATTTGGAAAACATCAATATCTGGGATGGTTGTGGAAAGAGCAATGACAAATGTAGGTAAATGGGTCAGCATCATGACAAATCTGGATAATTGGGTAATATGTAATGCTGTTTCAACTATTTAATTATGGTATGGTCTGTTGGGGAAGGGGGTTGTCCTTTTAGTAAGGGTTAGCCAATCATATTTTATATTTAAGAGAAGGGGGTTTTGGTATATATATATATACATATATAAACCACTCCCTCGATAACTCGCGCCCGGATAACTCGCAAACTCGCTCGATTTTTTTTCCAAAGAAAATATATTTTAAAATGTGCTGAACGTGAAACAAATCGCGATAAGAATTGGTAAATTGAACCTTGATACATACCATATTTTATGTAAATTTTTGTACACGAAAAAATAATTATTAATCATTAATTTTTGTAAAAACAAAATGGGAATACGGTATTTTCGATCTTTTTTTGCAAATGTAAATCTTCTTAATGGAAATTTTATGTCCGATAATTTAACGAATTTTTCAAATAATACAAAGTGATATGTACGGAAAATTATGATACATTTAAATAATTATTATTTTGATAACTGGATTGTGTATGAAAAATTAAAGGGTACGAAAAAATACATGAAATACGGTAGCTCATTTTATCATCGGAAATGGTGATTATTGCCTGTAAAGATAGAATCCATATTGTGAAATTTGCAAGTTCTAATAAGATATCACATATTATGTTTGGGTTGTTTTTGAGAGAAATAGTTGTCAATACACTGTAAATAAACAGTCTGGTGAAACAGCGATCAATGAAAAATTCTGGTAAATGCTAACAGGTGGCAACAGAGAATGAAATAAACACCAATTAAATGTCTTGCTATGTGAAATTCATGTTCTAATCCTTTAATTTCGATTCAATGTAAACACTATAATCGCAACATATTCTCTTCTATGAAAACATGAAAAGAGTCAATCGACCGTCACATCGAAACCCGTGAGTACTTCTGTGAGAACCTAATTACATGCCGGCTTTGTTTTGATCAACAACTTGGGGAAGTGTTTGTTGCATTAAAAAAATCAATTAAAAGAGACCTGTGTTGTTTTATCACTTTGAATATGTCTTTTGTATCAAATCAAGCAAGGGAAGTACAATTAAAAAAAATTCAAAGGCATGCCAATAGCAGCACAAGTTCTTGTGGTCATTACCGTTCTCAAAATTCATTTTATTTGACCAATCGAAAATGGTTTCACATTTTTATGTACTTAACATCACTAAAGTATATAATGTCAGTAATGTAT